>CAUYON010083844.1:0-53694 GCA_963573935.1 Arctocebus calabarensis | reverse complement strand
TTTGTAATGTGGGTTAATCTTATTGGAGTTAGATGATATCTCAAAGTAGTTTTGGTTTGCATTTCTCTGATGAGTAAGGATGATGAGTATTTTTTCATGTATCTGTAGGCCATGCACCTGTCTTCTTCAGAGAAGTTTCTCTTCAGGTCCCTTGCCCAACTTGAGATGGGATCACTTGTTCTTTTCTTGCTAATATATTTGAGTTCTCTATGTGTTCTGGATATTAAACATTTGTCAGAGACATAACCTGCAAATATTTTCTCCCATTCTGAGGTCTGTCTGCTTGCTTTACTAACTGTGTTCTTGGCTATGCAGAAGCTTTTTAGTTTGAACAGGTCCTAGTACTGTATTTTTGATGCTGCTTCAAGTGCACAGTGTGTCCTCCTCATAAAATATTTGCCCAGACCTATTCCTTCCAGAGTTTTCCCTGTACTTTCTTTTAGTATTTTTATAGTTTCATGTCTTAAGTTTAAATCTTTAATCCAGTGAGAGTTATCTTAGTTAAAGGTGAAAGATGTGGGTCCAGTTTCAGTCTTCTACAGGTTGTGAGCCAGTTCACCCAGCACCATTGGTTAAATAGGGAATTTTTCCCCACTGGTTTTTTTTAATTGGCTTGTCAAAGATCAAATAACGGTAGGTAGGTGGATTCATCTGTTTGTTCTCTATTCTATTCCATACATCTACCTCTCCATTTTTGTGACAGTACCATGTTGTTTGGATCACTATTGATTTCTAGTATAGTCTGAGGGCTGGTAGCGTGATTCCTCCTGCTTTGTTTTTATTTCTGAGTAATCTCTTGGCTATTCGAGGTAATTTCTGATTCCATATAAAATAATGAATTATTTTTTCAAGATCTTTAAAATATGACAATGGAACTTTAATAGGGATTGCATTGAAATTGTATATTGCTCTGGGTAGTATAGATATTATAACAATGTTGATTCTTCCCAGCCATGAGCATAGTATGTTTTTCCATTTGTTGACATCTTCAGCTATTTCTTTCCTTAGAGTTTCATAGTTCTCTTTATAGAGATCTTTCACATCCTTTGTCAGGTGAACTCACAAATTTTTCATCTTCTTTGGCACTGCTGTAAATGGAATAGAGTCCTTGATTGGTTTTTCAGCTTGACTATTGTTGGTATATATGAAGGCTACAGAATTATGAATGTTGATTTTATAACCTGAGACATGGCTGTATGCCTTGTTCACTTCTAAGAGTTTTGTAGTAGAATCCCTGATATTTTCCAGATATACAATCATATCATCTGGAAAGAGGGAAAGTTTGATCTCTTCTTACCCTTTGTGGATACCACTGATCACCTTTTCTGCCCTAATTGCAATGGCTAAAACTTCCATTACAATGTTAAAGAGCAGTGGAGACAATGGGCAACCTTGCCTGGTTCCTGATGCAAGTGGAAATGATTTCAATGTCACTCCATTCAATACGATATTATCTGTAGGTTCACTGTAGATGGCCTCTATCAGTTCAAGAAATGTCCCTTCTATACTCATTTTCTGAAGTGTTCTGATCATAAAGGAATGCTGGATATTTCAAAAGCTTTTTCTGCATCAATTGAGAGAATCATATGGTCTTTGTTTTTTAATTTATTTGTGTGTCGAATTATATTTTTTAGATTTATGTATATTGAACCAGCTTTGAGACTCTGGGATAAAACCCACTTGGTCATGGTGAATAATTTGTTTGATGTGTTGCTGAATTCTGTTTGCAAGGATCTTGTTGAATATTTTTGCATCAATATTCATTAGTGATATTGGTCTATAATTTTCTTTTCTTGTTGAGTCTTTTCCTGGTTTGGGGATCAAGGTAATATTTGCTTCATAGAATGTGTTGGGTAGTATTCCTTCTTTTTCTGTATTTTGGAAAAGATTGAGTAATATAGGTATTAGTTCTCTTTAAAAGTTTGGTTGAATTCTGATGCGGAGCCATCTGGTCCCAGGTTCTTCTTTTTAGGGAGATTTTGTTTAGTTGATGCTATTTCAGAACTTGATACAGGCCTGTTGGACATTTCCACTTCTTTCTGGCTAAGTCTTGGAAGGTGGTGTGCTTCCAAGTATTGGTCAATTTCCTTCAATTTTCATATTTCTGAGAATAAAGTTTCTTGTAATATTCATTAAGGATTTTATGAATTTCTGAGGAGTCTGTTGTTATTTCATCTTTACCATTTCTGATTGATGAAATAAGAGATTTTATTCTTTTTTTCCTGGTTAAGTTAGCCAAAGGTTTATCTATTTTATTGACCTTTTCAAAAAACCAACTTTTGGATTTGTTGATCTGTTGAATAATTCTTTTATGTTCAATTTCATTTAATTCTGCTCTAATTTTGGTTATTTCTTTACTTCTGCTAGGTTTGGGATTGGAATGTTCTTCCTTTTCCAACTGCTTGAGATGTCTCATTAAGTTTTCGACTTCCTCTCTTTCTGTTCTCTTGATGAAGCTTTGCAGTGCTATACATTTCTCTCTTAGGACTACCTTTGCAGTATTCCAGAGGTTCTGATAGTTTGTACCTTCATTATCATTTTTTCCCCCAAATTTGGTAACTTCCTTCTTGATCTCATCAATGACCCATCTATCATTCAGCATAAGGTTATTTAGTTTCCATGTTTTTGTATGAGTTTGCAAATTCCTGTTGTTACTGAGTTCCACTTTTATTCCATGATGGTCCGAGAAGATGCAAGGAATAATTTCTATTCTTTTAAATTTGTTAAGGTTTGATTTGTGACCTAAAATGTGACTATTTTGAAGTATGTTCCATAGGCTGATGAGAAGAATGTGTGTTCAGTTTTGTTAGTATGAAATGTTCTTTAGTTGTCTGTTAAATCCAAATGCTGAATGGTTAAGTTTAAATCTAAGATTTCTTTGCTTACCTGTTTATTGGAGGATCTATCCAACACTGTTAAAGGGGTGTTAAAATCTCTGAGTACTATGGAGCTGGTGGAAATCAAATTGCTCATGTCTGTTAGAGTTTCTGTTATAAATTGAGGTGCATTTTGGTTGGGTGCATAAATATTAATTATTGAATCTCATCATAGTGTGTGTTGTCCTTAACAAATATGACGTGTCCATCCTTATCTTTCCACACTTTGATTGGTTTAAAACCTATCATATCTGAAAACAAAATTGCAACACCAGCTTTTTTCTGATTTCCATTTGCCTGGAATATATCAAGATATATCAAGATATATTCCAGACTATCCTTTAACTTTGAGTCTGTATTTATCTTTTAAGGTAAGATGAGATTCTTGTATGCAGCAGATATCTGGCGTACGTTTTTGTATCCAGTCACCCGGCCTGTGCCTCTTTAGAGGACAATTTAAGCCATTCACATTAATCGAGAATATTGATAGTGTCGAGTTTATTGAGAGACTAGTGGACATTTTTGATTCTTTCGCCATTGTGGGAGATGGAATTTGATCAAATGTTTCAAAGTGAGTTTACTTTTGTGGTGAATAATTGCAGTGGTCGTTATGGAGAATAGATCTGAGGATATTTTGGAGAGCTGGTTTAGTTATGCAAATTTCTTCAACATGTGAATATCGTTGAAGTATTTAATTTCTCCATCATAAATGAAACTCACTTTAGCTGCATACAAGATTCTGGGTTGAAATAGGATTTTGTTTTAGGAGATTAAAAGTCGATGACCACCCTCTTCTAGCTTGAAAGTTTTCAGCTGAGAGATCTACAGTTATTCTAATATTCTTCCCCTTGTAGGTTATGGTTTTCTTGCGTCTGGCTGCTTTCAGAATTTTCTCTTTCATATTGACTTTGGTGAAGTTGATTATGATGTCCCTGGGCAAAGTCTTATTTGTGTTAATTTGTGCTGGGATTCTGAACCTGTCTACTATCTGTATTTCAGAATCCCTTAACATGTCTGGGAAGTCTTCTTTCATAATATCATGAAGAAGAGCCTCTGTGCCTTGCAAAGCTACTTCGTCACCTTCAGAGATTCCTATGAGAATATTGGTTTTCTTTGAATTATCCCAGAGCTCCCTGAGAGAGTGATCCATTTTTGCTTTCCACTTCTCTTCTTCTTTGAGCATTTGAGAATGTTCAAAAGCTTTGCCTTCGATGTCGTAAATCCTTTCTTATGCCTGCTCCATTCTGTTACTGAAGGATTCTACTCTACTGTATTTCTCATATCTTGGAGGGCTGCAACTTCTTCTTTCAATGTGTCTAAATCTTTGATGATTTTGTCTTTGAATTCACTGAATTCTTGAGACATCTTTTGAATTATTCCTAGAATTTCTGACTTCAACTTTACTTCCAATCTGTTGTTCTTATTTGCCATCCAAATTCTAAATTTAATATCTGACATCTCAGCCATTTGTTTGTGAATGCGATCCTCTGGTTTGGCTGATTTGTCATTCCTTGAGAGTGTTGAACTGTTCTGATTATTCATTTTGCCAGAGTTTTTCCACTGATTCCACCCCATAATTGTTTTTCACTCTCTAGCTAGATGAGCAAGTCAGGTGAAATTGGATTGGAGACTTCTGGTGTTGTGGTTGACCAGTCCTTCACTAAAAAACTGGGGCTGGTGACTGCAGCTTTTCCTTTATAATTTTACAAAGGACATGTATAGTACTATAGTCTGTGACTCCAGAAGAATGATTGGTGTAGTGGGGTAGGTGGCTCTGTCTTGTATTCAGCTGATCTCTGTCCAATCCTAGTAAATCAGTGACTCTGGGTTGCAGTCTCTGAAATTTGGTTCCTTGAAGTTGAAGCTTGCCTCAGCAGGAAAGATGTGCAGTTTTCTATCTCTTCTCTCAGCTCAGCTCCCCTCCTTCATCTTTGTTGGGTTCTTTCTGGCTATTATCTCTCCCTCTGGACTGGAGCTTCTGTTGAAAGCTGGCTCCAGTCAGCCATCGACCCCTATTCCTCCTTGTTCTTGTTGAATGTGTAAGTTGAAGTTAGGGAACATAGCCAACCTGAGGATTCAGCACAACACAAAAACACGTTGAAACCAAATGAGCAAATAAACACATGAAGAGGCTACCAGACACACAAGCACACAGATGCACAGACATTCAGAAACAACTGGACATACAGACAAATATCAACTACAACAGAAATGTGGTTAATCAAAAAGAATTAAAAAATTAAAATAATAATAATAATAAAATAACAGAATAAAAATAAAAACTCTAAAAATCTGATGTAAGAATTCTCAGCAACCATAAAAAAGGAAGAAGAGGACTAGAAGAAAAAGAAAAAATAATAATATATATTATTAATAAGAAAAGAAAAAAAGATTAAAAATTAGAAGAAAATTAACAATAACTCCAGCAGGAAAAGAAGGAAAGAAAGACAAAAAAAAAAAATACAATATTAGGAAGGACGTCATAGGGGTCAACTTTAATAGGAATGTATTTATATTGCAATATACTTTCTGAACACCCAGTGGCCTTGCAAGTGGTTCCCAGGCTTATACCTTGTTCATGTTTTACTTTGTTACCATGGTTACTGCTGTATCTGGCTCGTAGAAGGAGGTGCCTATTGGCGCCATTTCTAAAATTTCAAAATATGTCTGTTTTCCAACTGGCTGCCCAACTTCGGCAGACCCATTCAAGAATGCACCCCTCTGTGTCCTCCAGACTTGGCTCAAGAGATCACACTGCACCAGTTTCTCCACTCAGCACCCAGTTTTGCTGAGAACTGGGAATTGCAATCTTCCATGGGGGAGGAGGTGGTTGCTGCTGGTGCCCGCTGTTTTAGCAGCAGTGCAGAGATTTTTCTGTCAGAGTCCACAACTCAAAATTATGCTTTTGAGAGTTGCAATCTGTCGAGTTGCTGCACACCCCAAACTGCCAGGCTACACCAATAACCCCCATCCCAGAATGATTAAATCTGTTCACTCATACCTGATGTTCCTGAAAAAGGTGCCGATGGTGGGTCGCCATTTCCAAATGTGTGTGTTGCTCCTCATTTTAGAGATATTATTTTTACCTGAAGAAAAGTAGACGGAAGATCTGAGTGGGGCTCATTCAAAAAGGAAGGAGAGCCATTTTAGTCATAAGAAACATTTAATTTTGGTGGAAATATAAGATGCTATATCCCCCATGAAGGGGAATTCAGAAAAATTTGACACAATTTCTTAATGCACATATGATCTGACCTAGCACTCTCACTTTTTGGAATTTATTTTACAAATATTTTGGCATGCCTTAACAGTCAAACTTGGGGTCATTTCAAAGGCTCAATCCATTCATAGTAGCTACAAAGGAAATAATATTCCTAGTGATATACATAGCCAAGGAAGTGAAAGATTTTTATAAATAAAAGTATAAAATACAGAGGAAAGAAATTGCAGATGACACAAACAAATGGAAAAATGTATCCCATGGATGGATGGGTATAATCAACATTGTTCAAATGTCCCATACTACCCAATGTGATATATAGATTTTTGTGTAATCTTTATGAAAATACCAAAATCATATTGAATGGGTCCAGAAATACAGGCAACCTACAGAATAGAAGAAAATATTTGCAAGTCAGTATAAAGGACCAATAACCAGAATTTAAATAGAACTCAAGAAAATCAACAAGAAAAAAACAAAACAACCTCATTAAGAAGTGGGCAAAAGACATGAACAGGAGCTTTGCAAAAGAAGATGGATACACGGCCAGTAAACATACAAATAAATGCTCACTTTTACTAATCTCTGGGAAATGCTAATTAAAACCAAAATGAGATATCACCTTACCCCAGTTAGAATGGCTTTTATTTAAAAGTCTGAAAATAATAGATGCTGGCATAGATGCAGAGAGAAAAGAATACTTACACACTGTTGATGGGACTGCAAATTAGTAAAACCTCTATAGAAAACAGTATAGCAATTCTTCAAAGAATTAAAAGTAGACCTACCATTCAGTCCAGCAATCACACTACTGGGTGTTTACCAAAAGAGAAAAAAGTAATTTTGTTGAAAGGACACCCGCACTCAAATGTTTATTGCAGCACAATCCACAATTGCAAAGATGTGCAATCAACCCAAGTGCCCACCATTTCACAAATGGATTAACAAAATGTTATATATGTATTACAAGGAATACTACTCAGCCATAGAAAAGGATAAATTAATGCCTTTTGCAACAATTTGGATGGAAATGGAGACCGTTGTCCTAAGTGAAGTATCTGAACACTAGAAAAACAAAACCACATGTTCCCACTATTAAACTGAAATTAAGTGATGATCACACATGTGCATAGAGGAAAATAAAACTTAGTGAAAAATCAAGCAGGTGGGAAAGAAGAGGAGGAGATGGACAAAAACCCACTTAACAGGTAAAACAAACACTATCTGGGTGATGGGCACGCTTATAACACTGACTCAAGCATGACTAAAGCGATACATGTAGCCAAAAATATTTGAACCCCCATAATATTTTGAAATTTAAAAAACCCAAACACTTTGGTGCATCTAAGAAAAGATACATATTGAAATACTGTAGGAATTAAGGAAACGATGCAATTATGTCACATACATACTTTGAAATTCCTTGTGGCTACAAGAAAGATTAAGATTTTATGTAGTAGTGAAATAAATCTTTCTTATATAAGACTAAATGTTAATATCATGTACAGAATGGCACCGTCAGAATGCTTTTTGATGTTTTGACATGGCTAGGCCCTTAATAATGTGTTTACCATTAGGGAGAATAACAAAGGATGGTATCTCAGGAGAGCTGGAGGTTACAGAGGAAGTTATGGCCAGTTTTTGCAGCCCATCCACACTTTCTGTCAGCTATTCAATCAAACACTGGTGCAGATGCTACTGGAAAGTTATTTCACAGGTGTCATTAAAGTCCTTAATCAGTTGACTTCAAGATAATCTAAAGGAAGATTATCCAGGTGACCCTGATTCGATCCCTTGGAAGGCCATTACAAAGAGTCTTAGGCATTCCCTGAGGCAGATACTCCAAACACCTGCTAGATCTATCATTGGTCTTCCTTGGTCTTCCCTGCTGATTACTGCCAGTGCATTAGAAGCTTCAGCTTGTGCTTGTGGAATTCCAGTTTACTTGGAATTTTGTTTTCCTGAATACCTGTCCTGTAAACTTTGGACTTGTTTAATCAGGAATCCCAATTGCACAGACACATTTTTTTTTTTTTGCAGATTTTGGCTGGGTTGGGTTTGAACCTGCCACCTCTGGCATATGGGTCTGGTGCCCTACTCTGTTGAGCCACAGGCACCGCCCTACACAGACCCCGTTTTGCGTGATACATGCCAAAATACACATATGTGTACATGTAGGTGTGTGCCCTTGTGTTTGTGTATCTTATACTGGTTCTTCTTCTCTGGTTGGACCCTGACTGAAATACCTTCAGCATTAAAAAAAATAAAATAAATGTAAATAATATATACATATACATGTTTTAAATTCTAAGAAGAAACAGACCATTAACTTTGTCTTTGTGGAGGAAATTTGTGGGTTTAGGTTAGATGAAACAATGGCGGAAAGAAATGCATTCCTAACGTTTACATTTCAGCATATGCTTTAAGTTTTTCAAAAGTTCATGCTTAATGTTTTTTCTAATGTGGTAAAAAATATTCCATACGTTTTGCTGTTTCACCATGTAAAAAGTGTACTGATCAGTAGTGTTGTTATTCATGCTGCTGTGAAACGCACCTTCAGAGCTTTTTCATCCTGCAAAACTGAAACCCAATACTCTTCAGACAGCAACTCTCCTTCTCCTCCACTTTTAACAACCACTCATTGTAGACTTTAGATGCTACATATAAGTGGGACCACAGCCCTTGTGGTGATGTTTAATTTTAAAACAGTGTTTGAAAATGCTGCAAAAAAATGTAATATTTACCCAGAAATACTTTTCCTCTCCAGGGGAAGAATCTCATGAGTACTGATTGACTGATTGCTTGTTTTCTGTTGTATAAATACTGAACTTCGGTTATGCTTCACTTCCACTTATACAACAAATATTCATTGACTCCCAGAAATCAATACCAATAACCATCTTAGGATATAAAGACAAAGTGAATTAATAAAAGTTTCATTAATCTTATGGTTTGTTTTGGGGGTCACTGAGACAATAGATGTAACATGGAAACCATAGTTGCGGCACTGTTATTAGTAACGTGATCTAAGGCCAAGATAAAGAAGGGGAATTCCTATACCCTATTGAGAATCTGCTGATTGAATCTGGGAGTCACTCACCCCTGCTCTGGATACTTACAGAGATGGACATGAGGCTATACAAAATCATCTAAGCAAAAGTGCCGCATACCTCATTGTTAAATATCCCTGTAGCCACCTTTGAAGTACTCCTCTTGGGAAGCTATCAACTGATACCAGCACCTAGTCCACCATTCAAAGCAATTTGTCTAGAATGGCCATCAGAGCTGTCATCATATGAGGCCTGACCATTAAGTTCACAAACTCCTCCTAGAAAAAGTGCTTTGAAGGGTGGAGTGTGCCCTGGCATTGGAGTAGAGCTTCCCAAGGGAGCACCATGAAGGATGCTCTAAACTATAATGATATTCAGCAGTGAGGTAAGTAGCAATTTTTCTAGGATGAATTCATGAACTTACATGCCTGACCTCATAAATTTTTAGATGCATTGATTGATACGTTGTGTGCCCTTGCATATAAACAATTCTTCGAGGCATGCATTTTACTAAAAAAGAAAAGTAAAAATCAAGAGTGCACAATGCATTGAGGTTGGTTTATTTTTGGTTGTGTTTGGTTTAATCCTAATTCTTTGGGCTACTGAAGAACATAAAAAATAATTTCCCTTATTTTATCTTCTTCTTACCTCTGAACAGTCACTATTACTACTATCAAAACAATATTGTGAATGATAATTATAGCTATTCCGTGAGAACATATTCTTCTCCATAAGGTAGTCTAAGTCTTTATGTTATACATTTATATAACCTTAACAAAAGTCATATAAAGTATATTAGTGCTATTATACTAATCTTTTCCAATAAGGAGACCCAGCTTAGATACTTTCTTAAATGCACATATTATGGGTGTGTGTGCTGCCCCAACAAGTGCATGTGCTGTGGTGGGCAAGGGGTGCGGAGGTGAATAAGATTCATCCTCTGTCCTTGGAAGTAAGTAAAAGGCAGCAAGTTTGAACAATGGGTTATAATTTTTTAAAAAAATGGCATAAGGCTCTCAAGAGACACAAAGCAAAAGAAAGCAGAACAGAGGAATTTAGGCTCTTACCACCAATCTTCTATGTTGGAAGCCACATGTGCTAATAACAAAGTTATCACCATTCAAAGCAGATGTCCTTCTGGTGAACATTTTTAAAGTCAGTTTAAATTGCACCACACGCATGCCCACACATGGGCAAGTAAACACATTATTAAAATGTCTTGAACCTTCTGATTCTACATTACACTAGGATCACTTTGTGTTCCTCATCCATGGTCATATAGAGTAGTTAGTCAATAAATATTAATGGATATCTTTTAATAAATACTATGGATTTTGGATTTCAGAAGACCTAGAGTCAAATACTACTCTATGAAGAAGTTACTTAACTTTTTAGTACTCGGTGCCCTTGTCTGCAAAAAGAGAAATTATATTGTGATATCAGCCTTACAAAATAAGATAACTCAAATGAAAGGACAAGCAATCCTGCCTGGCATATAACCTGCACCTTGGAAATAGGTGCTATGATTGAGTTTTTAATAAATGACCCAAGAACATTCAGAAAGATTAAGCCAACAGAGTCAAATATCACTTCATAATATGGTGAGGAGGGGATACTAAGCTGTATTTTTTTTTAAATTTACTCTGCAAAGTTTAAAATAGATGGGCTATGAAAATTCTGGACAAAAGCAAAGAAAGTCTAGATTGTGTAATCACTCTGTACCTTCAGTGTGAGAATTAGCTAAAAAGAAAATGGTGTTGGTAAGCTCCGAACCAAGTAACAAACATGAACTAATCCAAGCTTCTATATACTTAGGGAGTGGCACAGCTTGAATTTCACCTTGTCAGACCCGGGGGATTTCAGCATGACAAGTTTATTCCTCTCTTTCATCAGTCATACCATACTTTCCAGCAGTGGGCATTGTATTCTTTCAAACCTCTCACTCAATCTCTGATACAGAAAGGGGGCTATGAGGTTGTCAGTTGATAGCTTCTAAATTGAGATGAGGATCAGACATCCACATTCAAATCAACTCAGTTTTCCCAGCAATTTCCTTTCTGCCTTTCCCTCCCAGATACATGTTAGAGTGTGGAAGCTGCTTGCACATTACGGCTGTTACAGAACCAAGCTATAATTTTCAGGCTAATGGAAGATGTATTGGCAAAAGTTGACATTAAGTGGAACTAATTGCACTGTAACTGCTAAATAACTAAGAAATAACTACCCTGTAATTTATGGTGCAGTGTGGACTATTCAGTAACTTTGCAGCTCTTCATACAGCAAGGAGCTCAGTGATGCATGAGCTGCCAAACTTTCCACCATTCAGAGGGCCCTTGAAGCTGAAGATTATGTGTTGTACAAACATTCAAGGCTGCAGTTTATAAAGGCAACCTGCCCTACTTAGGAATAATGGCTTGACTCCAATGCTTAGTGGACAGGAATTGTGCCTGGGAGCGTCTTAGTGCAGGTCTATTGTATGTTGAAATCCCAAACCTATTGTATACTTAAGGAGTATCTTTTATGCTGTGATTTTGCTAATGGATGGATATTCTGCCCTGGAAAAAATAAATAAGGAGAAAATAAGGGCAAGTGATGAGACAAAGTACTATTCTCTTTGGAATGACAGCCCTTACATCTAGTTAGACTATGAATTCTCTCTTTTCAAAACAGTTTTTAAACCACAGACCTAGTACAAGACTTCATTAATTTTCCATTAGCTACTGAGATAATCTTCTAACTGGTCCCCCTGTCACCCATTTCTCTTTCCCATTCCACTTGTGTCCCCAGTTCAGTTCTGCACGTTTACCATTTACCCTCTAAATTCAGAAATGTCCTCAGACCATTTCCCCTGTTTAACTTCCTTAAATGATTTTCTATAATCTATAATAGTATTTTTCAAAGCTATGATTCATATAATACTAATCACAACAGAGGCATTCCATATTATATACACACACACACATATATATTCACTCCATAGATTATATATATTCCATAGATTTTATAGGCTTGAATATATTTAGGAAATGTTGTCTAGTGGATTCTTCTCTTAGAAATTTACAACTTAAGACTGTATGAAATGTTTTAGTGAAGAATCTTATTTAATTCTTAAGTAAGCTTTTCTTAAACCTTAACCACAGGAATCCCTGTGTATGTTGTATATATGTGTGTGTGTGTTCAATACCTCTATAACCTTATCATTCCACAACCTAATATTCCTTGGAAAGCACATTCGAGAAATGCTAGTCTCCAATTTAGATCCTAGGTATTCAACATACTATATACATGCTCTTTCTTGACTTAATTTGTAGCCATTCTTTTAGACAAAGCCCATGGACATTATTCCCATAAAACTTTCTTTCTCCTTCCAACCCAGATTTACTTTTTCCGGTGGGTTCTTATAGGGATTTATACTAGATCTATGCTCATTGTTTTGTAATTATCTTCTCTCTTGATATAGTCAGAGTTTTACAACTTTGGTACTGTTGACATTTTAGACCTGATTATTCACTGTTGTAGAGGCTGTTCTGTTCACTGTAAAATGTTTAACCACATCCCTTGGCTCTGTCCACTAGATCCAGTAGCACCAATGCCATCCCACTTATGACAACCAAAGATATCTCCAGATATAGGCAACATCTCCTGGCACGTGGGGAAGGATAAAAATCAGCCCTGTTGAGAACCACTGATCTGAGCTGTGAGTTTCTAGAGGCTAGAAGTTTTATCTTGCTCATTAATAGATTTCCATACCTCATGTCCATGCTTGGTTGTATATAAATATTTAATGAAAAATTATTTCCCCCCCAAATCTTTGCTCACTACAGAAACTATGAATAAAATAACTATTTTTTTGAAAATAATTTATTGATTATATTATTACAGTAATTTAATTGCTTAATTATTGTCATCCAGCTACATTTGCAAAAGCTTACTTAGTTCTGAGAGATTTATTGGAAGAAACAGAAAAAATGCAGGTAGATTGTTTATATGGTAAGTAGCACCTTGAACAAAACATTAGGCGATCAAAGCTCTTATATGTTTAGTACTTTTCACATTTGTCAATTATTTTCTTCCCCTTAATTTTTTCATTTGTAAAATGGATATACTGATATTGTCTCTTGTCAATCACAAATTGTTCCTCTGGTTATAAATCAAAACACATGTTTTAGAAACACTTTGAAATTTCTACAGGACTCAACAAAAGAGGTGATAATCTTTGTTTTATTCACCATGTCTGAGGGCAAGAATATGTTATTCCGCAGTTTATTTTTCTGAAAATAACTAAAATATAACTCCAGAAATGGTTTTCAAATTCTAACTATTTTTAACAGAACTTTCTGTGAGTTACTTCACTAACTTTTCTATCTTTTGTGAATATTGCATCCTATTAACCGTAATTGAACTATTGTTTTCTGAAACAGAGCCATCCTTGTGAACATTCATGTGTATACTTAATCACTTCAACCTCCGTCTGGAAGTCTCAGAATGCCTAAATTCAGCATTGTCCTTGGTTTTATTGTTTATTCTTTTCTGTCATTTATTATTTTTTTTCCATCCATTTCACACCCTGAGCTGTTCCTCTTAACTGCTTCCACCGGGTAATTGTTTAAAATGTCTCTTAATAGTGCTGATTCCACCTATTTTCTATAACAATAAGAAACAGATACATAGATATATTTCATTTACTTAAAAGCAAAGTGAAAGTAAGTAAGACCTGAGGATCTTTTCTACAAGTAAAATACATGGATGCTACTGCACAGATATTAGGCTCTGTCATTTATCTATTCAGAAATTTTTTACTGCTTCTCCTTTTAATGTTTCAGGTCATATTATTATAAAGAAATGATGTTGTTTAGGCAGCCATCAACAAGGGAGGGATGGTGTTATATTTACTCTCTACAGACAAAGGTAAAAAGAGTAATCAGGACAAGGAAAGATGGAAAGGGAGAAAAAAAGAAAAATATTAAAAAGAGTAAATAGAATATCAAATTGGAATGGAAAGAGGACATTCTGAAAATAGATTTTCTCCTTTAGAAGTTTTATGCCACCTATGTTATCATACGATTGAAAACATTCTTGAGAGCAGGTTCTTTCCAGGTTATGTAAGAATATTTTCAAGTGAAAGAGTTCTTTCTCTTTTAACTATATGCAAACATTTGGTATATGAAAGAATGGTTACCTTGAAAAATAGATGCATGTATTCACATGTAACAGAATTTTCCTGGGATGAGAGTCTCTTTTTGGAAGGGATTGACTATTTTTCTCCTGGGAACAATAACAACAACAGAAATGTACATCTTGGCTTTTAGTTTCTCCCTTGTTCTTGGGTAGTCTTCTATAAGAGATACTCATCAAATATAGTTGTCACTTTGTATCTGTGAGGATTGGTCCCCAGACCTTCTCCAGACCAAAATCCATGGATACTCAAGTCTGTTATATGAAATGGGTTAGTATTTATATACACAAATAACCTAGACATATCCCCTTGTATATTTTAAATTATCTCTGAATTACTTATAATACCTAATAGAAATGCAAATAGTTGTTATATAGTATTATTTTTTGTTTATAATTTTTATAGTTGTATTGGGTTTTTTGAAATATTTTTGATCTGATGTTTGAGGTTGACTGAATCCATAAATGTGGAACTCATGGTTATTGAAGGGCAACCATTTTCATTCTCTTCATCTTCTGCTTGGAGTCAGACCCATGAAGCAGATAGCTGGTAATAATTGATCTGCCCTCTACATTTGCTATGCTTTCTCTACCGATTACTTGGCAAAACTTGAGAAGTCTTTACAATCTAAGCTGAGAAACTTTCTCTTTCTAAAGATTTTGATTTGTAAAATAGGGGTGACCTTAACTCATTGCTTTTTAAACTTCATGTGAAAGAGGACTGGTAAGGAATTTTGTTAGAATAGAGATTCTGATTTAGTGGGTGTGTCCCAAGAGTCTGCATTCCTATCATGCTACTCAGTTTATAGGCTGTGCATTAAAATGTCTATACTGTTGATATTAAAATGATCAGACTATATTTGGAAAGACATGATGGAATTTTTTTTAGTGTGAAGTTTTAAGTTATAAAAATATAGATTCAAATTATGCAATTTGGGGCAAACTACTTCATCTCTTAAGTCACCTTTTCTTGCACTATGCAATGGGAATGAATGCCTGTATCACTAGAGTTAAATCAGAAAATGTATGTAAATGCCCTGTTACTGATTTTATGATCAATACACGGCATTTATTTTATTATGTTATTACAGAAGGCACAGAAACAGATACTGGTATCTCTTCATTTTGTATGATTTTTGTGTTTTGAGATGATTTTCATTTAGATTGAGAAGAGTCAAAGAAGGGAAAAAATAATGAGATAATTAGTATGATAGATGAAAACTTTTTACTTGTAATTACTGCAAAAGACATCTGTGTCAAAGATGATATGAGATACAATTTGTGGATGTATAATCCGACACCTATTTATTTTCAATATAAGTAATAAAAGAAGCCTATTTTCATGCCTATTCGAACTATAAAGTTCATTTATAAATCCATGTGGGTTTATCTATTCAGAATGATTCTACCTGAATTGGATTGGATTTTCCCTTGCTGCTATCTATAAAAAAAGAGATTTTTTATAAAAATTAAGAGTATGAAGTATATCATATGTAGGATGAGGAGTATGGGGAGGATGCATGTTGAACAGGGCTTAATTTTATTGGATTGCATCTTAATTTATTGCTCACTACTTTCAGCCATATTCAATCTCTTTCTTAACAGTACCTCTGAGCCAATGCATCAGAAGTTTAAAAACGAAGTCTTGCTATAATAGGTAATATATATGTATGCTGTAGAGGAGCGATTGATAAACTAAAAATTTGACCCTCTTTCTATTTTGTGAATAAAGTTTTACTCTACCACTGCCATGTTCATTTATTAATATATCCTCTGTTTTCTGCTTTCACACCCCAATAGGAGAGATGTGTAGTTTTAATGGACTGTAAAATCTACAACATTTACTATTTAGTCCTTTACAGAAAATGTGTGCTAAACTGCTTTGGGGGAAATCCACCTACATGCTGTCTTGTGGCAGAGGGATAGGCTGAATTCCACACAGACCTTTCAACTCAGTGTAAGGTGAGTCAGGGGAAGGTCTATGTGACTGTTCATGCCTGGGGAAATCACCAGTGCAGATAGTTGAGACCATCAACTTGTAGGTTAGGCTAGAGAAGCTGAGACGTCTTCTGAGGAGATGAGACTTGCTCTCCCCTTATCCTTCTCCAGTTGCACATCTGGCCACCTCAGATGTCCCACCATCCTATGTCCCTGTTTACCTTTTACTCAAACATCCTGGGGGCTATAATCTCCCCTCTCTCATTTTTAACCTTGCGTGCTGACAGCTGGCTGCTGTGCATTCTTGCACATATACTCTGTTATCTACCCAATATAAAGATTCTGGAGAACAGGACAGGTGCTGCATTGCTCTCCTGCTGCCACCAGGCACATGAAACAGTGTATGCCTTTACAGGCTTCTGGTTTTATGCACTAAGTTTAGTGTAAGTTTTGTCCTTTCCTCAGCACCATCTCCCTTGATAACCTGTGCCTCAGGTTGGGGTCCATTAGATGCCCAACTCTGTGCAGCTTCTATTTGCCAGGAAATGTGGTGGAGGCAGAAATAGTAAGACTCAGTTGCTGCTATCATATATTGTGAAGGTAAGTAAAAGTCATGACTCTTATTGATGTGAATTGTAGGGTGCTATGGACTCACAAAGGGTATAAAATTAATGTGAACACAGAACACAATATTACTTTGAAATATATATTATCATTCCCATTTTAGCAGCAAAGAAACTGAGACTCAGAGGAGTTAAGAAAATTATCCAAAGCTAGGAGGCTAATAGGCATCAAAGTAGGATTAAATAGAAGAAAAGATGTTTACAGGCCCATGCTCATTGCTCAACTGATGACTGTGCTTCTGTAGTTTATCTCCAAATTGTTGTTTCCCCCATGTCTTAGTTTTCAAGTTTTCTTCCTTGTCCTATTCTCTTACTTCAGGAAAACATCTGCAATTTTGACCATCTTTCTAGCATGTTGTTATCCCTTAACTCTATTTTATCTTTGGTATCTGTGCCTTTCTGGTCCCTATTCCAATGGCCTTGGTCTTTCCACCAATATCTCATTGATATGCCTCGATTTAAAGTTTCTGGTAATCCCTGGCTCTGCTCTGACCACATTATTTCTACTCCAAATTTCAGAGCCAGAGAATTTATAAACATCCATCATCATCAATTAGTTTGCAACCAATAAACAAACAGTGAATAACTTCAGTCCATTTGGCACTGGATTTTAGATGATACTGCTGATGAACGTGGAGTCTTGCCTATTTCTTTAGCAATTCCACAAGGAATGATATTACTAAAATCATTACAGAGAAGACCCTGGGAATGGAATTAGTAAATCTGAGAGCTTAAGTTATAGCTCTACCACTGAGTATTATTTTTTTCATTGTAAAATTTAGATAATTATATGTATTTTACAGATTTGCTGTGAAGTTAAAATGAGCCAAGTTTTGTGATGGTACTTTACGTAAATAGAGGTAATTGCTCATATATACGGTGATGGTATTAATGTTAATTTTACCATTAGGTATTGTATAAATGCATCTAAGCTATCATACTAACACTTCAATGTTGCAATGTGATAAAGGGAAAAAAATAAGATCATGGAAGATCAGAAGCAAAATATGAGTACAGAATCCTATTTTAGGAGAAATCACAAGCAGAACATAATTTGGATAAGACAGGAGGCACAATTTAAGAAAACTTCCAATCCATGAAAAAGTCAAACATAAAGGAGAATGTGCACTTCCATGCCCAGCTTTCTTTTGGAGATGTAGTTTCTCTAACTCAAAGGAACTAAATATTTCTTCTCTGTTAATACACATTATGATTATAAAATCTTACATTAGATTATAAAATCTAATGTATTTTCTGTCTTTTTTTCCTGATTAATTTTTATTAGAACAAAAGTGAAGAGACTGATAGTCAACAGGTAGGGATTTCTTTTGGGAGGGATGAACATATTCTAAAATTAATCTCAGCAATAGTGACAAACCTCTGCAAATACACTAAAAAACATTGAATTGTATATTTTACACTGAGCTACTGTGGCACTCACTGTGCTAGTCACCAAACACATACAAAAGTTTCTTTATGTAAGTACATGGGAAGAATGCTTTTGGAGAAATGGGTTTCCTTTCGAATAGGACATGCCAAATGACTTGCTTTGGGCAATGAGTTATGAATTGGAGTGTATGTGTCACTTAAAGATGGAGGCTCAATGAGCCAGTGTGTGATTTGATGATGTTTTTTATTTCTCTGCTGTGGCAGTAATAACTTGACATGTAAAGATTAAGTCTTGAGCAGCTTGGGCCTCTGTCTATGCCTATTAAATATACAATAGAAGCAGGAGTCAAAACTTTATTTTTGAAATCCATTCAAATGTTAGTGCTGTTTGTTACCCATCACAAGCTACCCAAACCTAACTGATACATTGGACCAATTTTAAAGTAAGCTGAAAAATCTCACCTCTTAGTCTGCAGACTACTTTGCAAAGCAAGTTCACCACACACCACAGCACAGGTCAGTATATAGGCACCCTCAGTAGAAATTTCAAGTACTGAAAGCCAGTATTCTCCATTTCTGTCTAAAACTCACCATTAAATAAGCCACTCTGACCTAAAGGAGTAAGAGGATAGTGAAACCATGAATTAATCAAGTCAAAGTTCCATCATAGACACACAATTCCATGGAAATGAAGTTTCCTCCTAGACACGGAGGTGAGTCACTTACACTCGCTCAAGAGATTTGATTTCTCAAGTGAAAAGTGTTACAGCTTTCCACACTTTCTTTTTCTCCCACTATTTCTTTTCTCTACTTATCTTTCTTCTCAGGATGTGAGGAGCAAGTAAGGTGATGTATGAGAACATGTTCTGGCAATTGAAAAATGCCATATTAATATGATTTATGATTTTTGTGTTCTGTGAAGTGGATACAGCATTCCTTGCCCTGTTCACCTCCCAGAATTGTATAGAATCTCATTTGGATGTTAGAATGCAAGTAAAGTCACTTTATAGATTTTATGTACTCACACATATCTAAACCACTAGTATTATTAGTATATAATGCGTATATTTATGGGCTATCACACTTAACTTACTACATTTCTAACATTGAACCAGTGACTCCTCTTCTGAGAAGTTTCTTTCTTCGGAAAGAAATGGGGAGAGGCTGGGCACGGTGCCTCACATTTGTAACCCCAGAACTCTGGGAGGCCAAAGTGGGTGGATTGCTTGAGGTCAGTAGTTGTAGATCTGTCTTAAGAAGAGTGAGACCTCATTACTAAAACCAGCTGGGCATGGTGGTAGGCATCTGTATCATAGCTGCTAGAGAGGTTGGGGCAAGAGGATTGCCAGAGCTCAAGAGTTTGTAGTTGCTGTGAGCTAACATGCCACTATACTCTACCCAGAGCAACAGGGTAAGACTCTGTTTTAAAAAAGGGGGAGAGGGAAATATGGCCCATACATATTGAAGACTAAATGAGAAATTAGATGAAAATTGCTTCACAGAATTTAGAATTCTCCCCCCAGTAAGTCATAGCTGTTATATTTTCTTTATAAACTATACAACCTTTTATCTTGAGGCAACAACTTTTGGATACAACATTATTGACAGATTATCTGATTGGCTGAAGTAAGACAGGGTTAAATATGAGAGAGAATGTTATAAAGACACATGGATTTTGCCATATATTACAATGTACCTTTTCTTAGTAATAATAATGATTTCTTGATCTTTATCTATTGAATCTTTGTCCACGTATCAATTTGCCTTCAAATTTCAACATCAGGCTGTACCTTTTAAAATCTACAGTTTGCAGAGCCCCTGTTTCAAGCCATGCTGGACATCCAATATAAGCAAGAATTAAATCTTTTTATGTAGCCCACTGAAACACTGGAATTGTTTGTTATATAGCACAATTTAGCCCTACCAGAAAAATATAGTTAGCAGTCATAGAGAAAGTCAGATGATTCAAAACCTCTACAGATGAGTTTGGCTTAACCAGAAATGGAAGAAAGTGATGCTCTTTATTGATCTTCTAAATTTCCAACATTCTAGTTAATAGAGATGACACTGAGTTTTTGTTTATGTCTTCTAAATTAGTCCCTTGCTGTTTGTAATACACATTTCTGATTAGACTTCTTAGTAATGTCAACTATAAGCAAAAGAAATAACAATAGGATGGAGAAAATAAATTAACCTGGAGAATTTTCAGGCTGCTGACTACAGGAGGTAGTTTTCCATTCCACGTGTCACATTTGGCAGCCACAGGTAACACTGTAACCAATGTTAGATTTCTTTGCTACAAAGGGAAATAAAACCAATGCTATAAAAATGCAGCTGCCCTTCTTGCCACCAAATAAAAGGAAATTGGACTGACTAATCCAAAGTCTTTTTGAATTTAGCATCACTGGTTTGGTTTTTAATTTAAATTGGGACAAGGGTCAAGAGGAATGCTGCATTTTTATGTTCTTCTTTTGAAGTTCTTATGAGAAAAACTATGGTTTTAAAGGAGTGGGGAAAAAGAACACTAAAACTTAAAGGGAGATTTATTACCTATATAGAAACAAGCACAGGTAGGGATGGGAAAACAAAGGCAGGATTTGAACATTAAAACCAGGAAAGGCAATGAAACAGTCTCAAACGAACACATTTACTAGATGTGAGAAGTAAAAATAATAGTGGGAGTTTTCAGAAATGAAAGGCAGTCTATAACATGTGATATGGAAAGATAGAGGAGTTTAATGTTTACCAAGCACCCACTATGTGACCATAATTGCACATACCTATGAGGCTTATTGTCCTAGAAACATCCTTTAAACACTTTTCTGATGAGTATTGCTCAGAATTTTACATCATCTCATTCAAAATATTTTTAGGCTGCTAATCTGTTGATTCTATTTTTTCAGCTTTTTTTGACAAATAAAAATTATATATATATATATATATGTATTCAAGTTGTACAACATAATGGCTTGATATACATATACATTCTAAAATGGCTGCTATAGATCAAATAGCTGTAAGTATTTGGGTTTATCTCTTGGTTCTCAATTCTGTTCCAGACATTCACCTCTCTGTTTTTGTGCCAGTACCATGCTGATAAAACGGCTATTTATTAAGGTTATACACAACAGGTGTGGGGAGTCAAGGTTATTGACATACACAACAGGTGTGGAGAGTCAAGGTAATTACATAAGAGGGCTGCATGCATAAGGATTGCCACCTGCACTCCTCATGCGTTCTTTCTCCACAACCTTTATGAAGAACTACTAAGCATCAATGTTTAACACATGCTTATTAGTGAGTGAGCAACCTTAGGCTTGCCAGGAGACTGTCCTGTTCTCAGCGTTTCCTTTTAATGTGATAAGAATCAATAACTGTCCTTTGCAAGCATGGTGCGACCATTATGCTTTTCATTTTCAAAAAGTATTAAATGAATCACATTAGATATTCAACACTTAATTGTGAACAACGCTTTTGTGTTAAAAGATTTTGCTTAACTGTTGGTGATGATGTTTTGTAGGTTAGATATAGTAAATGTATTTTCAACTTAAGATATTTTCAATTCACAATGCATTTATCGGGACATAACCCCATTGTAAGTGGAGGAGCGTGTGTGTGTGTGTGTGTGTGTTTTACTACCCATCATCTAGTGGATTTTGGCTCTTTGGGAATTTGAGACCATCTATATAAATGTTAGATATGGGATTCAAACTTACAAAAAATGGACAGAGTCCTGGCCTGTTCTGACTTTCATTCTCCTTTGCTTTCTCATTACTCTCTTAAAAGTTTTTAGTTCTCATAAATTTGCATCAAGTTTCTCATCTTGTGTTCCCTGAAGAATTGACACCATCAAGCTGGGTGACACATTCTCCTTAAAACTCAAACCACATGAATTTATAAAGCCATCACTGCAATAAAGTCATGTTGCAGTTTTAAGAAATAAGCTCATCGAGGGTAAAAATGGCATTGCCTCCTGACCTACTCAACTGACTTTAACCATGGTTTTATTTGTACATGATCAAGTGAAATATTTTTCTTTCATAGCTTAAGAATTCAAGATTCTTAAATCATTCTTCATTAAGCATCAGGAAATTTTTTCCACAGCTGAATCCTTCCTCATAGTCTCACAGAATAAATAAGCAGTAGGATATAGGTTTGTAAATAATGTCATCTGGTATTTGGAGGGGAAAGGCAACACTAATTTTATTGCTTCACCCTTTTTTCTATCATTCTGCAGCTCCAAATTATATGAATTCTACAATATAAGTGGGTTGAATCCTGCTGCTCTCTTCTGACTAACCTGTTACTACTTTGTTTTAAGATTTCATTATTTCACTGTTGGATGAATGTAATAATCTCTTAAACTATGTTCCATTTATCAGTTTCATTCTACATCCCCAGATCCAGGTTCCTTTCTCTACATTCCATTCTTCTGCAGAGAGGACCAATTAAGTAACAAAAAAATGAAAATGACCAGATCAGTTTCTGATCTTTGTTCCATAACTTACAATCCCCACCCCCCTCCCAAAAGTCTGAGTTCTAAACGTGTAAAGCAAAATCTCTCAGTTGGGCCAAAGTCTAGTTCTGCGTCCATAACTAAATCTTTTCCTTTGTAAATGCAAGCACTTGCATATTCACTGTCTTTTTTTTGTTATGGTAGACAAATTCTCACTTTGTCCCCCTTTGTAGAGTGCTTTCACATCACAGCTCACTTCAATCTCAAACTCTTAGGCTCAGGTAATTTTCTTGCCTCAGCCTGCCAAGTAGCTGGACTGTAGGCAACAACAGCTGGCTATTAAGAGACAGGGTGTCTTTCTTTCTCAGGTTGGTCTCAGCTCCTGAGTTCAAGCAATCCACCTGCCTCAGCCTCCCAGAGTGCTAGGCTTACAGGTGTGAGCCACCATGCCCACCCCATAGATACTTTATTATTAGTGGTATAAATTTTGAATGATTTTATAGCCAATTAAACTGGTACGGGGCTTCGAAACTGTAATTCTTTCTAGTCCCTTCTATTAATAAAGTCTTTAAACAGAACTGGTTTATTTACTTATTTATATTTTATTATTATTTTTTTTTGAGATAGAGTCTCAAGCTGTCACTCTCAGTAGAGTGCTGTGGCATCATAGCTCATAGCAACCTCAAACTCTTGGGCTTAAGTGATTTTCTTGTCTCAGCCTTCAAAGTAGCTGGGACTACAGGTGCCCACAATGCCTGGCTATTTTTTGTTGTTTTTGTCGAAGTTGCCATTGTTCTTTTAGCTGGTCCGGAACAGGTATGAACCCTCCAGCCTCAGTGAATGTGGCTGGCACCCTAGCCACTGGGCAACGGGTGCCGCCCATAATTGTTTCATTGATGATGCGTTTCATTATTGAGAAATTTCCCAATCATGTACTGGAAGAAACAATTTAGGAAATGAGAACTAAAATTGGTTTTCAGACTTCATTATATTTATTTTGATAAGTCCCTTACTTCTTTGGAGATTTTTCTTCGTCGGTTAAAAAAACAAAAAAAGGCAAATTGGCTTGAAAGTATTAATACAGCCCTGAAACATAACTCTGCAAATAAATTACCTTTACCGGCAACATGGTTGAGGAACTCTCTCTACTTTAATCTCTAGCCTCTGCTACTGTTAAAAAGGAGAAAATAAAGGGGAACAAAAGAAATCTCGATGAAGATAATAAAATGGAATAAGGAATTACTGTTGTGATTCAATTTAAGTTGAGGATAATTGTTTTATGTAATCTCACAGAAGATAGTTTAGATTCACAAAGAGCAGGAGATACATATCCAAGAAGAATAAGTGACATGAGGCAAGAATTACTCGCCACTTGGAAGCTATAGACTTCAAGACAGCTTTCCAAGAACACCAAGCATAGTAACAATAAAAACACCTCAACCTTCGGTCCCATTAATTTCTAAATATTGGGACTCCACTATCAGGCCCCAGAGTATTACTAAGCATTCATACTTCAAGATAGAGTCATCTAATCATTTAGATTGGGCATTTATATGGCATAGCTGTATAATCTTGGTTTATTAATCTGATATGTCTAAGCAAGGCTCCTACCCCAAACTCTAGTCTCTCTTGGACCCTTTTATTATATGCAGAATCCTAACACACTCATGGCACATCATAATATATTGTAGTCTGTTATCTTTTTTTTTTTTTTTTGTAGAGACAGGGTCTCACTTTATCGCCCTGGGTAGAGTGCCATGGCGTCACACAGCTCACAGCAATCTCCAACTCCTGGACTTAGGCGATTCTCTTGCCTCAGCCTCCTGAGTAGCTGGGACTACAGGCACCTGCCACAATGCCCGGTTATTTTTCTGTTTTGCAGTTTGACCAAGGCTGGGTTTGAACCCACCACCTTCAGTATATAGGGCCAGCATCCTACTCGATGAGTCACAGGCGCTGCCCTGTTATCTTTAATCTTTTGCTGATTTTTAGAATATTCTCTCCACCATTTTTCCTGACCATACCCAATTTTTAATCATACTTAAACTCCTAACTCCTTTACCTCCTTCAAGAAGTTTTGCCTCTGTTTTAATTTATTACTGTTTTAATACATGTAATGTTTGTTACATGAATTAACAATGTTAATCCAATTAATATATTTTTATTAATGTAGTTGAGCTAATTCCTTCTTTCATGTTACATGTAAAGAATGTTCAGTTCCCTGAGTTTAAATTGCCAAATATCACACACTAAAACTAAGATTTAAAGCCAATCATCCAAACGCTCCAGTGTATAAGGGACTGGATCCTTACTGCACGACACAGGATTGTGTTTGATTAACACTGACTCTTCATCTTCTGTGATTTTAATTTCGCCTTAAATAGATTTTTAAAAAATCGCAGCTTTGTTTCTTTTTCTTTATAATGAATAGTCACACATACAGACATAACAAATACCAACAATGCATATTTAACTAAGATACTAAGAATACATTTTACAAATAATGTTTTCTTCCTAACACATTGTGAGACTGGCTTGGGTAATGCATGCAGTGTGAAGCTAAAACCTACACCGATGTTATATCCACAAACATCGCCTTTGCTTGAGAAAGAAATTCTATCAGGAGTAGTGTAACAAAGTTAAATTGGAAGTAGGATCAAGACCTCACAGCTTATATAAAATGAATGACTTTGGAATAACTATGCATTCCATTGATATTTAAGATTTCACAAATGCACATGTTCTATTTGTATGTGCCTTTACTAGAACAGAATCATTTGATGAAATTCCTCCCTCTAGGTCTGCAAGGTTTTTAAATTTTTCATTTTACATTGAATTTCTCAGATCAAGTCAATGGTAGCAAGGAAAAAATAGCTATGATAAAAATTTTTCTGTAATCCTCTGCTAGTCAGTGTTGCCTCTATTAATCCTTTATTTATGTCCAAGATGCTTGTGTCCTATAAAGCACTTACAAATGTCTGTATTTGGTGGGAAACAGGGACTATGAGCATTATGAACTGATAGTTCATCTGGGATTCTTCATAAGTCCTGACTTTGAATACACTGATAATAAAAATTGTCATATTATTAACTAACCTGCATAAGTTCAAGTAGACACGTTGATGGCTAGGATATATGGATGAATGTAGTGATGTAAGGGATATTATTATTTCACTTTTAAACATTTATATGTGTCTATATTTATTTGCATTTTGCTCAAAACAAATCCCTGAAAGGGTTAGGTTATATTTCTATCTATAAATTTCTCTCTCTCTCTCATCTACCTATCACTATATCTATGAATAATGGTTGTGTCTTGAATGTAGATTTATAATTATCTTTTCTTTATATTTCTTCCAATTATTTTATAATTAACATATAATCATTGTGTGATTAACTATTGATTTTAATTATACAGCACTATGGGGAATTTAACAACATCTAACGTGTTTTAATTCCCCCAGAAGATCTGAGATGCTTTCAGATTTAACCCTGAATATTACTTTGTGGGGTCAGCAGCCACGTCTTCCTCCTATTAAATAACTTTCAATTTGGCTAAGTCTAAATCCCCATTAAGCAATTTTGATCCTCTATTTTCTGATACACATAATTCAACCCATCAGAAACTTCTGTTTCTAGAGAAAGCATTCAAAATACAAGCTCTACTATCTTCATTTCTCTACCTCAATCATGTCTCTCTGAATGACTGCAGTCAAAAACTAACAGATTTTTCCCTCCCTTTCTGCTCCCCTATAATTTCTTTGTCACACAGTATTCTGAGGGGCTAGCTATTCTTGGAGACACCAACATGGTATATTTCAAAATGTTTGCTTTATCACTTCTCTCCACCTGGCAAATTTTTCTGGATTGATGCATGACTCCATCATTCATTTTATTCAGATTGTTTGTAGAGGACGATTATGATCAGCTTATGTCAATTGCATTTTAAAGTATTTTAAAAGTATTTATTTAATTAGACTTATATTTCTCCAGTATATTTTTGAGTTAATTAATTAATGTATTGCTTATTAATGTCTATGTTTTCCTATATGAATTTAATTTCTTCATGGGTAAAGACCTTTGTATTTAGATCATCACTGCAAAATACGGCCTGGGTATAGTAAGGACTTCATAAATGTTTGTTGAATGAGCCAATTAATAAAAAACTAACATTATTTCTTGTCTTAATACTCAAAGCAATTTTTAGACTGAAAATATATGTAGTCTTTATAATACCCCATTCTGTACCTCTAAAATTATCATGTTTAAGTAGCATCCCTGAGTATAACAGAATGTTGACTGTAGTTAGACATGAGACCTTCGAAAATGTAATTAAAATAAAAAGAACTCACAGGAGTGAAACCTAACCCAATAGGACTAGTTCACGTATAGGAAGGGAAATTTAGCACAAAGATACACACAGACCTAGGGATAATTATGTGAGCACAGACAGCGAAGGTGGTCATCTCCCAACCAAGGAGGGAGGCCTGGGAAGAAACCAAATCTGCTGACACATCTCTCTTAGGTTTCTACTCTTTAGAGCTACGAAAAAATAAATTTCCGCTTCTTAAGCTATCCAGTCTGTGGTGTTTTGTAATGGCAACTCTAGCAAATCAATAGAGAGGCAAGCCAGATTTTCTTGACTCCATCCTTTCCAGAAATATAAGGACCTTAATAGTATTATAAACTGCCAAATAAAATTTAAATCATATTTAAAAAGCCAAGCACTCTGCACATCACTTAGATGCCATTTAGATGACATATTTCAAGAAACACGAGTGTTGTAACTATTGAACTGCGCACTATAAATTGGATCTAGTTCAATCTTCTTTATTTGGATGATTCATAATATCTTATTTTATTGCACGACATAGATAGCCTTGTTTCAATAAATTAGTGAAATAAGGACAAGTGGCTTTTCTTCCTTTCTCTAGCACTGAATTCTAAAATAACTGTTGTGCATTTCGTAAATGAATAATTTTTTCTCTATGAAATGAAAAGAGAAAACCCTTTTCTGTACATCTTCTGAATTCTAAGCACTGTACCAGATATGGGATATTAGTCACTTTTTAATACATATGGCACCATAATTGTCACTGTGACCATTTACCAAGTGAGGAAGCTGAGATGACTCGCTTATCACCCATGGCCAAATGGCTGGTGACTAAAAGAAGTAAGATTCACACCAATTGCCTGCTTTTGCAGACTCTCTCAGTCTTTTCTCAGTGTCAGTCAAGACAGTTTCATCATTTTGGATGAATTGTTTTTTCCCATGTGAGCATGCTCAGTGGAGGATTCAAATGTTTTGGTTTGCTTGTTTTTGTCATATAAGATCAAAACTTATTTTAAATTATTTACTTGAGCCTTTGCTCATTTAAGTAATAAGATTTTGCTTAAAAAAATTATTTCTCCAAAATTTTGAAAGTATATTTGTTTTGTTTTATAGTATACATGGAAAGCCTTGGCAGATGGACACTGGCGTAAATGAACTGTATAAATACCACCAGTGTTATTTTATTTATACCCAGATAGATTATTAGACACAGCCATATTGCTAAAATTCAATTGTCACTTTCTAAGACATAAAGAAATTAAAATGAGTTGTCTGTTCATGTAACAGTAATACACACTGTACTACCTTGAATGTGAGGCTATTTGAATGGTTTGCTTTGGAAATCTATGTGTTAGGCTCAAGCTGAATCCGATTCAGTTTTTCTTGTAACAGATGGACATGCTCTTTCAGAATGCTAATCTGTACTCAGAATTCTCACAAAGGGCTGCCATCTCAAGTCTTTTTGGTCTTGTAAAGAGTGTGTATCACTACATTTTGGGTTTTTCTGACTCTGAGAGGAGTGAAATGGGATTGCAGAAGTATTCAATGAATAGCTTTTTTAAGGTAGAAAATAAACTCACAATCAATGCACACATTTTACAGGACTGCAGACTTACCAACCACAAAATAACATCTTAATACAAAGTCAGTGGCAAATAGTATGGAGATCTTCAAATAGTTATTATTAATGAGGTCACCAGGGTGAGCCATCAAACTTCCCAACACTAAGTTTTGATGCTGCACGAATTATAAAGGCTGAATAGAGTTAGCAAGGTATGCATTAAAACATAAATTCCCCTAAATTAGAACAGTCCTTCCCAATATAGTTACCGTATTTTGCCTTGTGTAATGTGCATATGTTTGTCCACATTTTTGAGGGAAAAATAAGGATGGGCACTACACATGTTGGTATAAATGTTTCCGTTATTTTATTTATGCTTACCTGTGTTAAAAGTGTAATACTAGAAAGCAAGAATGATATCTGTATGCAAAATAATACCCTGGAATATGGTACCCTCCATGGTACTCCCTTTCCATAGTTGCCCCTTCAGCAGGCAGGTTCCACAGCTGCAGAAGGCTCCAGCCTGCTGTGTTGACTCTGCTGGACACCTGGATATCGCCGCCACTGATATCCTGGCAGTGGGCATACCCCCATTAGTGACGTGATGGTTAGTTTCTGGACTGCAACGAAAAGAGGGTGGAAGTGGCAGCACAGTGGGGCCTCCTTCTCTCATGAGAGGCATAAGGTGCAGAGACAGCCACTGCGGAGAGCTGGGAGCAAGCCCAGACGACAGGTGGGAGAGGTCCTAAGGGCCAACAACCCTCAGCTATCCCCTCCCAGCCCACCCCATCCATACATCCTCTCATTTCCTATTCCCACTCATGACTACCTCTGGGAATGTGGACACATGTTCTGAAGAGCACTGATTTCCCAAGAAGCTAGGGTGTGGGGCCGTGGCTGGCCCTACCTACCCCAGGCTCCTGATGATGATGAGGCTCCTGCCTCATCTCTTACACGCTGGCTCCATTCTGAGAGCTTAGACACTGAGAAGGAAGATCCCTGAGCTGGGCTCTGAGACCTGGTTCTACAAGTAGCCCACTGCTGTGACCGTGGGCCTCAGTCCCCAAGTAGTTTGTATACAATATTTGACAGAAAAGCATGAAAGGTTGGGGGTACCGAAGCCTATAGATAGATTGTGCTTTTGAACTCATGACTTCTCCAGATCTCTAAGCTTCTGAGTTAGTATAATTTATCGAACTTGCCAACAGGAAGAACCTTCTAAGATGCTTGTTTAAAGACAAGATGTGCAGGTCTTTCTCCTGGAGCTAACTCAGTGTATATGGGTGTGGCTCTGCAGGCTCATTTTAACAAGTCCCCTGGGTGCCTGGTAGGGTGTGCAAGTTGGGGAAAGGCTGATATCATCATTCTGATATTACTGAGTGCCCAAGGTCTGGATAGCTGAAGAAGGTGACCCTCTAGTCATTACACACAAAGGCAAATGCAGAGTACTTGACCCCGTACCTTGCGGAAAGGTTTCCTCCTCAGCGTGGGTCTTATAAGGGGGCCAAGTGTGCAGTCTGGAAAGGGCGGGATTTGTCATCAGGAGCCCAGGGCAGGCAGGGCCAGCTTTGGGGCTCTCAGGAGAGCAGCTGTGCTGTCTTCCTGTTCCTATTCCCATAGGACAGGGCTAGGAAATGAGAGGATGAGGGGATGAGGGCAGGTCAGGAGGGGACAGTTGGGGGAGGCTGGGCACTCTGCTCACCTAGACCACTCTCAGCTGCTCCTGGGCTAGTTCCTGGCCTCTCCACAGTGGCTGCCTCTGTGCATCCTGCCTCTTACAAGAGGAGGTGCCCCTGTGTGGTCACTTCTGCCCTCCTTTAAAAATATTAAAAGGAAAAAATATATATTAAAAGGAAGATATTTTTCTGAAAGGGTGGGTCAAAAAAGTGGGTGTGTGTTATACATGGGAGCACATTCCACGTGGCAAATGTGGTACTTACATTATGATAAAAATTGTTTCCATTAGGCCATTAGGACTTAATTCCATGGTGTGAATGATGTGATGTGATCACTTTGTGCCCAGCACGTCCTACTAGATGCTTCATGAATGCTTATTCAATTATTTTAAGGAGAAGGATATGAAAATAAAATCAACACTGACTTTTATTTAGCTAGTTTGGGTCAACCCAGTTATTTCAATAACGAGCTGATGTTTGGCATAGTGCTGAATGCCGTATCTTCAGCTTATTTCTTCATCTATTAAATAAAATTATTCCACTCAAAACACTAGTTTCCCAAGGAAAATACATTATATATTTAATGTAATGAACTTGGAGAACTCTGGTTAATGTATTGCCTATCTGAAGGATCACAAGAATCATTAATAAATTAGATGTCTAAAAGGTAAAGACATGTCTGAAGATAAAGACCTATGTTGCATATTTGTTAAAATTTTTCAGAATTTATTTGACAAAGATATTCATTTTCGTCTGCTTCCTATAATACCCATTCATGATCCATTAAATGCATTACCATCAAAGAGGAAGAGTTTGCCAGCCCTATTTCCAGATGATGTATTTATTCTAAGATATTCCAGCTATTCTCCCATATGATTCACTATGTTACCAGACTCCATTTGGATGTTCAATCAATGAGAGAAATTACTTCCTCGCTTATCTTAACTAGTAAACATTGCAAATATTTCAGAGTGCTTAGAGTCTCAGACTTTGAGCCCTGTGCTCTGGAAACACTCAGACCAAAATAAGTATGTAAATAAATAAAATCCTCAGATGGATCATACACTTAAATGTAAAATGCAAAACAATGAAACTCTTAGGTAAGAACAGAGGATGCAATCCAGATCATCTTTGGCTTGGTGATGTGTTTTTAGGTACCACACCAAAGGCAGAAAAAAATTAGATAAATTTGACTTTATTAACAATTAAAAAGGAAACAAAACCTCTGCTCTTCCAGAGGAAGAGAAGCCATGCCACAGACTGAGAGAGAACATTTGCAAAAGACATATTTGATAAAAAACTATTACACAAAATAGAAAAAGAGCTCTCAAAACTAAAAGAAAAAGATGAGAAAACAAAAAATCTAATTTTAAAATGGGCAAAATATCTGAGCAAACATCCCACCATAGGTGGTGTACAGGTGACAATTAAAGAAGCAAAGACATTCTCGGCACCACGCCTCCTTAGAGATTTTTAAATTAAAGCACCAGTGAGCACCACTCGCTATTAGAATGGGTAAACTCCAAATACTGATAGCATCAACTCCTGGTAAGGATGTGGAGCAGCAGAAATTCTTACACTTAGGATAGGTATGCCAAGTGTGTGGGCACTTTGGAAGATAGTTTTGCAGTTTCTTGCAAACTAAACATACTCAGGCCATGCCATGCAGCTCTTTTACTGCTTGACCTTAGTCCAAATAAACTGAAAACGTCCACACAAAAACCTAGGCACAGCTGTGTGGAGGGCTTTGTTCTTAGTCACCAAACTTTGGAAGAAATGAAAATGTGTTTCCATAGGCAGAGATAACTGAACTGAGGTTACACATGTATCTCTAGACAACAGAATATTGTCCAGTCTATAAAAAAAGCAATGCCAATCAGTCAAAAGGTACAGAGGAACTTTAGATTCATATTATAAAGGGAAAGAAGCCAATCTAGAAAGGCTACCCACTGTATGATTCCAACTACAGAACATTCTGGAAGAGGCATTCCTACCTTATATAACCGCAGGTTAGTTAACAGACCTATACATGTTCTGTAAATTAGGTGTTAATAAAACCATTATAGAGATCAAGGAAACTTTTAAAAAGTCATAAATCTGGAAAGAAAGGAAATGATAATACAACACAATGTCAATATTTAATGCCAAAATGTGTAAAATTTCTAGTACGACATGCTTTATCCAAACTATAAACAAGTATAATTTTTATGTCAACATGCCAAAAATACCGATACATACATACCCTAAATAATCAGTCAAAGACATATGAAGGCTAAAACCCAACTATAGCACAAGAATACAGGGAAAGGGGGAAAGGCAGGGAGGGGGAAGGGGGAGGGCAATGAGTGGGAACACACCTACGGTGCATCTTAGCAGGGTACTGGTGAAACTTATTAAAGGTAGAGTATCAATGTCTTTATATAGTGATCAAGAAAATGCCATGAAGGCTATCTGTAACTGTACAATAAAAATATTTCTGAATGTATATGAAGCACATTGTGCCCTATGATTGCACCAATGTACACAATTATGATTCAATAAAATTATAAAAAAAAAACTGAAATTACATAATTCCAGTATTTTACGAATATGGAAAGACTGGAATTCATCTTAAGGTATTACTTCAGAGTCAGATTAGAGCCAAAACCAGAAATACATTCTCATTACATTTTAGTTTTGCTTCCCTGATACCTTATTTCATTAGCTTAGAGAGTAAGTGGAATCTATTACATAGTACTCTAAGCACTAGAGGAAATGAGACATTAACTTTTCCCTGCCCCTAGCTTTCCTAAGCATATGAACCTGTCCTCCTATTTTAGAAAGATTTGCTATCATCCCAGAGATTCAACATGCCACATGTCCGTTTGGGAAAGAAAACTCCAGGTTATCTTTGAAAAATATTTTGATTGAGAGAAACATCAATTATTTCAGTGCTTCCTATTGATCCCATGAACATAGAAACACAAGTAACATGGTAGGGATGGGAGAGTCTTCAGTATACTATCCTTATCACATAATCAGGATGTGATCACATTATTACAATTTTGGACTGCTAGCTAAGTTATCAAACCAAAACTATTACATGCAAATGGTCTAACTCAAAGCATAAAAAAAAATCTTATATATTTTCTTGCCTAAGTCAACAATTGTCCTACATGATATGTGATTTTCAAAACCTGTGTATATGCATCTCTTTGAATGTGATCCACATGCTTTTTATCATATGAGATTTCACTTTTCAGGTAAATTTTTTGAAGTATTACATAATTTTTTTTAAGTACACAAGTTATTGTATACAATATGGTAAATGGTTGGTAAAAAGAAATAACACAACCACACCACTGAATATAACAGACCTCAAGAAACTTGCCCACATGATACATAGAGTACATTTTTGTGTCTAGCATCTTTTATTCTACCTTATGTTTGTGAGATTCGTTTATATAATTGCATATAACATTAGTTCGTACATTCTCATAGATATATAAATGAAACTAGAAACCAGTTTCATGGAAGACAAGTTTTCCATGGATGGGGGTGGTGGGAATGGTTTAGGGTTGATTCAAGAGCATTACATCACCCCCTCAGAATTATCAGGCACTAGATTCTCAGGAGGAGCACGCAACAGTTTATAGTGTAGTCCACACTCCTGTGAGGATCTAACGTTGCTTCTGATCTGACAGGAGACAAAGCTCAGGCTGTGATATGAACAAAGGGAAGGAAGCAGCTTTAAATACAGATGAAGCTTTGCTAGGCTACCCAATTTCACCTCCTGCTGTGTGGCCCTGCTCCTAACAGGCCATAGATCAGTACTGGGTCATAGCCCTGGGGTTGGGGACCACCAAATAAACATATATCACACCATTATTTATCCATTTTATAATATTGATAGAGATTTTATTTCTTTCCAAGTTGAGCCCACTTTTATTACGTTCATTTTCGTGTATGTCTTCGCGGTATTTACATAACTATTTCTCTTGCTTATATAGGTAGAAATGGTATAGCTAGATCTCATGATATGTTTGATTTTGAAGATAATCTCAAATACGTTTCTAGTGTGGCTGTCTCAGAATGAGAGTTCAGATTGCTCCATGTTCTCGCACACTTAGAATCATTAATTCTAGTCATCCTAGTAGCCTAGTAATACAATACTATTATTGTTTTAAATTTGAATTTATATGTTGGCCAATGATATAAAGGAATTTTCACATATTTATTGAACCCTTGGTTATATAATTTTTGTAAAATGCCTCTTTAAGGGCTTAAGTAATTTCTTTCCTCCTTTTTCCTTCCCTTCTTTTCCCGAGTCCTTTTTAAATTGGTTTGCGTTTCTGTTTATTATTCATTTATAAAAGTTCCATATATATTCTATGTATAAGTCTTTTGCCAAATGTATGTTTTGCAAATGTCTTCTTGGTGGCTTGCACCAGCCTTCCACAAAGGTATCTTTTGCTATGCACTGAAATTGCTACTTTTAATGTAGTTCACATTATTAAACTTTTCTTTTACAGTCAGTACTACTTGTGTTAGCACATTTTGCTCATCCCAAGCAGTGAACTAATTATCCTATATGTTGGTTTCTAGAATCTTTATTGCTGCACTTTCCACATTTAGATTTATAAACCATATGGTATTAATTTTGTTTCTGAGGTGTGGTGGGAATAGAAATTCATTTTTCTCTAATATGCATATACAAGTGCATGTTTACTATTTATTGAAAAATATATATATTTTCTAGTGCCCTAAAGTGGTATATTTGCTGTAAAAAACATGTTACTTTATACCTGTAAGTCTGCATCTATCTTCTTAGAGCTCTATGTGTGACCTTGAACTAAAGTTGAAGTTTAGTTAACTAGCATGTCTTTATATTGTCTTGATAGCTAGTGGTTTAAATTATCCAGTAATGTGCTTTAAAAGAATGTGGTTGTTACAATAAACTTAATTCCCATATAAAATGTAAAAACAACTAGTAAATAAACAGATTGACTGCCACACTAGAAAAAATTTTTTTTTCTTGTGGCCACATTGTTTTAGGTCAAGACAGGCTAAGAGACGTGTGAGTTATAAAGCCCATGCTTCATGAGGCCCCAGCTCAAAACAAGTGTAAGTTGACTAGAACTCACGTGGGAGTTCATGCCTTAAAAACAAACAAGACAACAACAAAAGAGAATCTGTTGAGAATGTGCATCTTTATAGCATTATTCCAACTTATTATATATTTATTAATTGTAGTTGTCTATTCTGTCTCTCTTACTACTTAAAGGCCTTGCATATCTCACATTAAATTTTCCCAGAGCATTTAATGCTATGTTGAAACTATTGCAAATGTTACCTTTTATTTTTTCCAATGAATTTTCCAATAACTTGTTGCTGATGCATGGAAATGGATTGCATATTGTGTACATACTGGAGTTCTTCTGTCTTTTCTGTCTCTCTGTCCTCTATATATTTTTCTGTGTGTGTGTGTATATATATATATATATAGATAGATAGATAGATAGATAGATAGATAGATATAGATAAATAGAGATATATTTTCCTTTTTTCTCTTATTTTATTATATTAATTAGATCTAATAATGTTTTATTAAATATAAGTAGTAGTAGTAGTAGTAGTAGTAGTAGTAGTAGTAGTAGCAGCAGTAGTAATGGAATCCTTTGTTCTCAATCCCAATGTCTGGAAAAATTTTTAATAATTTACCATTACGTACAATGTTATCGAGAAAGCATTTAGTGTTTATGTCTTTATGAGAGTAAGTGCCCTCTTATTTCTAGTTTTCACAGAGCTTATTCATAAACAGATGATGAATTCTATAATCTTTTTTCATGTATTGAAATAATCCTATCTTTTTCATCCCTTAGTGTGGTAAATTTCATGGATTGAACTTTAAAGGTTAAATTAACCTAGCATTCAAAAACAATCTCCACTAAAATGAGGTATGTCATGTTTATACTGTGTATTGTTCATTTCTTAAAGTTTTATTAAGACACTTTCATTTATGTGCATGAATGAGAGATTAACTTAGAAATTTTTGTTCTTTCAATATCTTTAATTTTGGTATCAAGACTACATCTAATAAACACATAGAACAAAAACATATTTAAGGAGTGTTTTTTACTTATTCTACTGGCTTTTTAAGTTTGCGTGAGACTGGTGGGTGATATTTATACCTTAAGTATTTGAATAACTCCCAACTAAGGCCACCTGAGTCTGGAGCTTTATTGGCAGCAAAAGTTTTACTTAAATATTATATTAATGGACTACTCACATTTTTATTTAAATTTTTAAAATAGTTTGTCCATTTTATCCGAGTTTCCAAATGAATTGTCATAATATTGTCCATATAAACTCATCTTACTTTTTTAATGCCTATAGCTTTTTTATTAATGCTCTTATTCTTCATCCTGGTAATTTTTGTCTTCTGTTTCTTTCATAACCAGACTCCATCCAATTTTGTTTCTGCTGATTTTTTCTATCAGATGCATGTTCCCTACTTCGTTGGTTTTTGTTCTTACTTTTATCATTTTTTCCTCCCAATATATTTAACAGCCATTTTAACTTCTATAATGGCCTCTACTGTGTTCTATGGGGTCTTTACAATTGCTTTGTCTAGTCTTAAAATATTTCAAATTGTTCTAGCTGCATTTATGTTATTGATTTTTAAATTATTCTATTTTAAATTATTCTATTATTCTATTTAGGATGATAAACAGTGCATGATTTCAGTAGCTTAAAATTTGTTCAGACTTAGTTTATGGTCTAGCATATGGTCAGTTGTCTATAAATAATAGAAAAAATGCATATTTGTCATTATTCTTTGCGATGTTATACATATGTCAGTTATGCTAACTTTGTTAATCATTTTGCTAAATTATTTTATGTTCTTAGTCTCTGTGTGATTTTTTTATCAAACCTTCATAGAGATACATTAACTTATTTTTCTAAGGGTGTGATTTTTTTTGCTTTATCATTTAATTCAGTAAGGATTCACTTCATGTATTTTTAAATCCTGATCTTGGACAAATACAATCTTGAATCATTATATCTGCTTGATACATTCATCCTTTTAACATTATAAAATTCCCCCTACACATCCTGCACTATGCTTTACCTAAAAGATTAATCTTTCAAATTTTATCATATTTGTATGACTTCATATTAGTTCCTGCATTGCATATCCAAATATAAGAAATGTGTGTTCTTATACTTGAACTCTGTTACTTACAAACACGCTATCATTGTGTTACTTATCTAAGCCATCAGTCATTGTCTTTTAATTAAAGAACATAGTCAACAAGTATTTACTGATGATATTTGAATTAAGTCTATTTTTAAAATATTTGCTTTCATTGATGCCACTTATTCTTTATTTCCATTTATTTTTTCTTTCTTGCACTTTTGGAAGTTATCTATTACTTGTCAATTATTTGATTTCCCTCCTTAGATTGTAAGTTATAATATTATTATTAATACTGCTATTACTGTTGTGGTGGCTACAGGTGCTATGGTTATCAGAGAGATTATAAACAGCATCTTTTATTTATTAGACATTATTATTATTTTCAACTCCCCAGTTACTCCAAGAGTCTTTCAGCACTTTAATTCAATGTCCCACATTCAAGTATGTTTTTTCCTGATGTAAACATAATTTCTAGAGACTTTGAACACATATTTTGCGCATACATTACATGTTATTTCTCATCTATCTCTTTTGCTCTATAGATATAATCTATTCTTTTTGTATACCATGTAGTAGTCCATTATAGCAATATAACAAATTTGTTCCCTTTCTCTCATGATAGGAATTTTATTTGTTTTCAGTTTCTCCTATAATACTTCTGAAAACATTATCATTGTGACTGTCATGGTTCTCATATGCTTTTTTGTCACCATTGGTTTTATAATTTGTAATTGTGCTATTCTAGACTTTTGACAGCTAATTGTGACAAATTATGATTGCCAACTAAAAATTGCGTTACCCCTAGTCTGCCGGTGAGAGGAGGTTGATATCAGAAGTGATTCTTCTTGTTATGGTTGTTTTTGTTTCTTATTTTAGTGTCAGGATTTACCACTTCATGCTCTAGGTCTTTGTTTACTGTTTCATGTCAATTGTGTTCGTATGATTGGGTATTGCTTAATCCTTCCTCCAGGGAAAATGAACAAGGAAAATGGCCAGGTGTTGGCAATGTTTTGATTCCCTGTTACAGATCATGGCTTAAAATTGTTTCTCAATATTCAAATTAATCTTCAAAGCCACCCTGAAAAGAATAATGCTCATTTTACCTAAAATAGGAGGAAACAGATTAAGAGACATTAGATTTTCCCCAATGACCAAGTCTGTTTTTCTTGAAAGCCCACACATTTTCCACTCCAACTTGCAAACAAAAGCCCACTGGCGAAAGCTGACCTCTGCTCTCTATCTATTTAGCACTTTCAGACCAGAGAGGAATTTTAGGGAAAATAAAAGATGACATTTTACCCCACATAAACAGAGGTGAGACTGCTTTCACAAAGTGTGGATCAAAGTGTTTAATGATCGATGTCTCTAAGTATCTTTGTTCTCATTTGCTCGTTTTTCCTTGAGACCCATTGGATTGTGGGTAGTTCTCATTTGTAGAGTAGCTTCATATCATAAATAAGGCCCTAAACCAAATCATTTATCTGGTGTTGTGGCCAATCTGTGGCCAGCAAAATACTTTTTTGTGTGTGTGTGTGTGTAGCTTTTGGCCAGGACTGGGTTTGAACCCACCATCTCCAGCATATGAGCCCAGCCCCCTACTTTGAGCCACAGGTGCCACCCAACATTGTTTTTAGTTCTCCAATCTTAAAAAAATAACTATCCATAATTAATGGCAGTATTTTAATTTCATCATAACTTAGATTTTTTTCTGAATATTAAGAAGAACATCATATACCTATTATAGAAAGGGCATGAAGAAAAATACTTAATAGTAAAATAACCAAGACAGAGAATATTGACATTTTTTACTTTTATGTTCATGTTTTAGTCATTTTGTGTACTTTCTTTTATATATGAAGTATGTGCATTTACACAATTGAAATCCATTTGTATCTATATTGTATTTTGCTCCCTTAACTTGATAGAATAAACTTTTCTTCTTGTTTACAAGTTCTTTATAAACCTCAATTTAAAGACTGCATAATATTCTTTAACATGGATATATGTTACTTCAGTTACTTATTCCCTGGTTATTATGCATTTAATTATTTGCATTTTTTATGAGTCTAAAGAATGTTGAAATATTTAAATATCTTTTTAATATAAATATTTCTCCTGATTTCACAGTAGTATTTTACTTTATAGAGGTAGAATTTCCCATAGGGGCACAATTGTATTTATACTATTCACATTCAGGAAAATTGAATATTTCATAAAATTATGCAAGTAATTTGGTTGCTAAAAAGTAGGTCGGATGAGATGGAGGAGTGTCAAGGGTCAACACTCAGAGGGTAAAAAAGGTTATCTGAGAGGGGGTAAATATAGGCATGGCATTGACCTTCTCTGTCACCTTGAAATCCACAAACATCATAGGCACTCATCTGCCCAGCCTTCTGAAAATGATCAGTGTGCCCAGAAAAGGGCTTGGTGCACACACAGTAAGAGCATAATGCTTATTCTTTGATCTCCTTCCCACCCTGTGCTAACAACTTGTGTCAGACAGCACCACTGTCTTGGCCTCCTATTCTTAGCTCAGAACTCCCTTTTTCCTTCCAAATGTGTATGCTGAGCCTCACTATGTTTGTGGACAATCAACAATTGCCTCCTCTCCCTTTAGGGGAATTGCTTTCCTTTGAAATTGTAGGAAAACCTTCATTTAATGTTTGCCATTTGGTTGAAAAGCACAAGAAGATTCAGCAAGGACAATCAAATGAATATAAATAGAGGGGGAGAAAAGGGACAGAATAAGAAATAAGATTCGGTAGCGCAATTTTTTTTCCTTTTCTAAAATCAGGGAAACTCAGACACATCACCCACATGTGCAGGTCACACAATCAGAAATTCAAAGATGATGATTCTGAATATCAAAGTAAAAGTTACTCAGACAAACCCAGACAAAATGCAGATGTTTCTCATTTACATGACTGACTTCCCTGATTTAAACAAATGCATGAAATGCTGAATGTTTCAGTGACAGTCCTGTGTTTTCAATTCTCTGTTCATAAACACAATTTAGGATGAGAAAGAAAAATAGGAAAGACAATTTGTTGTCATAATTTTCCATCTTTCATAAATGATGACCACTAAATCTATATTACATCTTGTAGGAATTAATATACTCATTTTTAGGCCAGGCAAATGCAATGGGTTAAATGAAATAAATTGTCCAAAATTCTCAATATTTTTTCAAATAAATTTTAAGAACTTAGCTACATATTAATATCCAGTATAGCTGTTACCCCTAGAAATATATTTAGAAAAAATATATATATACTAGTGGGTTTAATTGCTCCATTATTTTTAAGAATAAAAATAGAAATAAATTTAAAAATATATCAATAGTATATGAATAAATAAAGTATGAGATATTTATGCACTAGAAATCTGCATGGAAATTAAAGTGAATGAACTGGAATTATGTGTACCAATATTCCCAAATTATAATTTATACTAAAAGAGCAAGATACTGAGTGATTCATGTTGTATTATAACATTATATGATGTCTGAGGACATGAAAGGTAAATAAATTGTAAACATAGATTATAGCTGCATAAATAAATAATAGTAATATAATCAACATTTACAAGAATGGGACAGAAAAAAGTTAGGAGAGTGATTACTTTTGAACACAGAGATGGGAATAGAATTGGGGGAATTTACAAAGGAAATTACAATTCTATTTGCATAACGGAGAAGCCAGTGGTAAAAACTTACAGTTTTATTTAGTTACACTATGCTGTACAGATGTTTATTATATTACTTTTAAATAATTGTTGAGTGGATAAATTGTTAAAATGTAAACCAAGGAAGGATGCAAGCAGTATTTCTCAAGTAATTTAATAATCTACCACTTAATTACCTCTGTTCTATGTGAAAACACACATATCTTGATTCTACTTCAAATCAAATCAATCTGCATCTATGGTGAGTAAATATAACAAAAACCACTCTTGTGTACATGCATACATCATACCTAAAGAAAATAAAATCTGATATGTGTTGTGTGCATGGAAGTATATGTGTGTTTACATGTGTATTAAGTAAGAAATTTTGAGACCCATTGATCTGAAAAGAACAGACATTGAATACTTCATAGACAAACTAAGAACCTCACCTCTAACTGGTTGTCCTGAGTATCTGTGAATCTCTGTTTATTCCATTTCCTCTGTATTAAAAGAGAGTAGCTATTTTTACGACATTTTTTTTAATGGTCTTCCCAGCAAATCTGAATCATCCATGACCGTTGAAAAGCTAGGATTACATTGGTTCTTTTGTTTTAGCAAATATTTATTGAGTCCCTAGCACATACCAAGCACTACTTTAAAGCTCATTCTAGCCCTTACTAGGAACCTGCCTTGGTGCCTCAGTGTGGGATCGTGTGGCCCTTATCTTCTTCAGTAGTTTTCCTTCTGAGCATCAAAAAGAAAGCATGCAGAAGGTCTACAAATTATGTGAGAGAGAATCCCAACAAATTGTTGCAATCTTTGTGAGGGATAAACATCTCTCTTTCTTTGCAGATGAAGAATTCTGAAGTTCAGTTACAGTAAATAAGCATTTATAGATATTACACCATAACAAAGCAAAACAGGACTTGAGTTATGTCCTACAGATACTAAACTAAACCCACATCCATTCCTTTGCAGTTAGTGGTGTACAGAAACATAACAATTGCTCCCAATCTTATACCTACAGATCAACCTTCCAGTAATTATGAGTCCTCATGCTTGCTGGAGTTCACCCCAACTGAATTACAGTAGCTCTTGAAAATATTTCCTAGACTACAATTGTCTGACATTTGAATTTCCTTGATCCCTGATAGTAACAGATTAGACTTTGCCTCTGCTTCAGCTTTGTCTACAACATTCCCTATCTCAGTGGAATGAATACCCTACTTCAGAACATTACTTGCATTCCTGAATTCTTATCCTCCAGGTGTGTATTGGTGCTTTAAAAAAAAAAAATCCCAGGGCAATGCCTGTGGCTCAGTGGGTAGGGTGTCAGCCCCATATACCAAGGGTGGTGGGTTTGAACCCGGCCCCGGCCAAACTGCAACAAAAAATAGCCATGTGTTGTGGTGGGCACCTGTGGTCCCAGGGACTTGGGAGTCTGCAGCAAGAGAATTGCTTAAGCCTAAGAGTTTGAGGCTGTGATGCCTCAGTACTCTACCCAGGACAACATAGTGAGACTCTGTCTCAAAAAAAAAGAAATCCCAGTTATAACCATAAGCTATCCATTTAAAGTAAATAAAATAATATCCTTACCCTTGAAGTTCTCAGTCTAATGGGAAAGAATAGCATATAATTATCAGCATAGTTAATTCATAGACAAGATCTAAAGCTCAAGATAGGAGATCCTTCCTTTAGTTATTTAGAAACACAGCTTGATATGCTTCCCTAAAGGACCTTGCAATCTCACCATACAGAATGGTTTAAATCCTGCTGAAATCAACTTTTTAGGAAAAGTCAGGGATCCCTTGTGGATCTGAGTAACCAGGAAGATTACAATGTTGAATATAGTGAAAAAAAGCCATGGACCATCCATTTTCCACTGTGGATTATTTCTCAGTGCCTTATCATCAACCTTCCCACCCCACCCTCCACACAGGGCTCTGCCCTTTGATTTCCTTTCCTCTGGTGTCAGAATCCCAGACCATTCTGGCAGCTGCTTCCTCCCTTTCCAGTATTTGCTCACACCTGGATGTAAGTCTTCAGTTTCCCCAAAGCAGAGGAACATGTTTTGGTTTTGTACACAGAGAACATCTAAAATACCCCAAGTTTTCACCCAAATGGCATCCCTGGCCAAGTCCTACCCACTCTTTACTCTCTTCTCAAGTAAAGGTATCTCATTTTATTGCATTTTGCTTCCCTGCATCCCATAGATACTGTGGTTTCTTTGACAAAATTAAGTTTGTCATAACCCTTTTTCAAGCAAGTCTATTAGTATCACTTTTCAGTAGCCTATGATGACTTTCTCTGTAACATTTTGATAATTCTTGTTGCAATATTTCAACTTTTTAAATTATTATTATATCTGTTTCAGTGATCATTGGTCTTTGATGTTACTATCATAATTGTTTGACAGTGTCATGAACTGAATTCATATAAGACAGAAAAATGAATCAATTTTAATATTTCATGTGTTCTGACTGCTTGACTGACCAGCCAATTTCCTGTGTCTCTCCCTCTGCTCCGACCACCCTGTTTCCTAAAACAACAATATTAATGACCCTCCCATGGTCTCTAAATGTTCAAGTGAAAGGAAGAAGAAAGAGTCTCACCCTGCATGCCTCTCTCACTTTAAATCAAAAACTTGAAATGATTAAGCTTACTGAGGAAGGCAACATTGAAAACTGAGATAAGCCAAAAGCTGGGCTTCTTGCCGAGGCCACATAGTTAGCCAAGTTGTGAACACAAAGGAAAAATTCTTAAAAGAAATTAAAAGTGCTACTCCACTGAACATAAAATAATAAGAAAGTAAAACAAACTTACTGCTGCTATAGAGAAAGTTTTAGTGGTCTGAAGGAAAGATCAAACCAGCCACAATGTCCCCTGTAACTAAGATCTAATCCAGAGCAAGGCCCTAACTCTCTTCAATTCTGTAAAAGCTAAGAGAGGTAAGGAACCTGCAGAAGAAAAGTTGAGGCCACCAAAGGCTGGTTCATGAGGTTTACAGAAAAAAACATCTCTACAACATATGAAGGCAAGGTCAAACGCAAGTGTTGATGTAGAAGCTGCAGCAAGATATCTAGAAGATCTAGATGAGATAATTGGCCAGGTGGCTGTGCCAAACAACAGATTTTCCTTCTTCTTTATTTTTTTTTTAGAGACAGAGTCTCACTTTATCGCCCTTGGTAAAGTGCTGTGGCATCACAGCTCATAGCAACCTCCAGCTCTTGGGTTTGGGCGATTCTCTCGCCTCAGTCTCCCAAGTAACTGGGACTACAGGTACCCACCACAAAGCCAGCTATTTTTTGTTGCAGTTTGGCCCAGGCTGGGTTTGAACCCACCATCCTCAGTATATGGGGCCAGCACTCTATCCACTGAGCAACAGGTGCTGCCCCAAACAACAGATTTTCAATGTGGGTGAAATAGCCTTGTGTTGGAAGAAGGGGCAGTGACCCCTAGCAGGTCCCAGTGTGGAGTGGGATCAGCCTGAGCCCCACATCTGGTGGCACCACCACGGGCAACTGGACCCAATTCACAGACGGCCACTTTCCTGGATACTCTGAGTTCAAGTTTATAGACTTTACCCTCCCTGGCCAGAATCCCACCTCACAACCCCACCCCTGTAGTGCCCCAAGTGGCAGTTTGGGAGGCCAGGTGGTGCATCATCTGGAAAGTCAGCTGGACGTACAAGTGAGGGGCCCATGGGGAGCCATGGCACCCAGGAGCTGCCCAGGGCAGCTGGGCCTGGGTTGACGTTGACTATCCTCGGCCGCTCCACTCCAGCTCTCTTTGTTTGACCTCTCTCCATCCCTTTACCCTGGCCAGATGTGCCCCTCTGCCTGGGCCAGTGCAGACCTGCTTCGTGTCCCTCCACAGGTCTGGTCCAGAGGAGTATCCTGTGCTGGGTCACTGCTGACCTGCTTTGACCACTACACTCCAACTGGGATCAGGGTGACCTTCCCTGGTCCCTCTTGCTCCAGTTCCAGTGATCTGCCCCGAATCTCCCTACTGCCTGGTCTGGGTCTTGTTCGGCCTAGATCTTAGGCCGACCTTCCCACAGTCTTTTTTCTCTGGCCCTGTCTCAGGTGACTTGTCCAGTTTTCCCTCTGTCTGGTCCAACAGCACTGTCCCACCCCTCATCTGTAGTCTCAGATATCTGGCCATATGCCCCCTCCCCTCCCAGTTCATGCCCAAGGAGCTGCAGGTTCCAATGTCCCTGTGCCCAAACACCCTGACAACTGTAGGGTTGAGATTCCCTGAGCAGGGAGGAATTTTTGCCTCCAGTGGACAACACTTCCACAATCTACTAAGATTATTCCTGAAGCGGGCTGCATTTTAGTTTTCCTTCTTGCATTGCCTCTTGCTGAATTTGAACTGTTAAACATAACTGCACAGGCCTGTCTTGGAAAAGTTGTATTTGAGTTTTGTTCTTCCAATGGGAAAGTGATAATGGGTTTTACATAAATGGGCCTGCCACATCAGAAACATCTTTTTAATGATGTGGATGTTTAGTGAAGGTTACCATGGTTTTGTGGGGTTTTTTGGTTTGTTTGCTTGTTTGTTTTTTAATTGGGGTGTGGGTTGTGACAAGGATCAGACATACACTTTCTGGACCTAGGTTTCTGCCTGGTGTAGGAGAGGGGGTCTGACCAGCGTTCCTGGGGAAGCTTGCCATCATTCTTTAGATCTCAGATTGCTTTCCCTGGAGGCTCACTGTGTGCCTGGCACCTCCCTCAGGTTATTTCCCTGTATATTCCACCAGGGACGAGAGATGAGGCTCACTTTGTCATAGGTGTCCCTTAGAACATGCTTCTGTTCTGGAGCTGGGGGAACCACCCCTTGGTCAACCAGAGTGAGTTTAGACCCTATCCTTGGGGGAGGGGGATGTATGCACAAGTTGGTTGAGTCACTCCCCTGAGTAGACCACCCACTTGGGCTTTCTTTTAGCCCCCAATGGAAGCAAGAAACATTTGACTCATTCTAAAGCCAGATTCCATAAAATAGAAAGCCTGCATGATGGGTGGGGCATCAGGAGAAGATCCATCTTTCTATCAGTGTACAAGTGTTTTTGTTTTTTTCCAGTTTTGTTGACATTTGGTGAAAGTATGTAGGGAGAAGGAATTTTGCCTGGAGAAGAGAACAGGAGCTGCTGAGACCCAGGCTTCTTGCAGTTTTCATATTCTGTAGACCCCTGTGCTTTGGAAGCTATAAAATGCAGGGGCATTTATGTTTTTGTTATATTTAAACATGAGGAAAATCTATATTTATGTGTAAAACTACTAGATAGTGCTATCTGTAACTTGTGTCCAGTCTATCAGAAAGGCTAAGGATAAAGATCTCTCTGTGCAGCATAATCTGTGGCAGCTAGGGTTGGGGGTGTTGTGAAAGGTAATTATTTTTGTTGTGAGTCCTTTTATAGTAAATATAGCAAAAAGGAAACTGGGATGGGGGAGAAATGCATAAGGAGATATATGTTGTTTTTATATCTGGTAAGATAGCATCCATGCAACCCATTGATTAGGAGTCATTTCCACTTCCAAGTCTTAGTATTTAATAAATATGTTTTATAAAGTTAGAGCTTCCATAGTGTGATTCCTTTGATGGATCTGGGCAAAAGGAACTGAAAGTCTTTTGGAAATAAATCACCAATCTAGATGCCATTAAGAGCATTGCTGATTCATGAGGAAAGACCAAAATATCAACATTACCAGGAATTCAAAGAAGTTGATTCCAACTCTCATGGATAATTTTGAGAGTACAGGAAATAACTGCATATGTTGTGAAAACAGCAGGAGTACTAGGATTAGAAGTGGAGCCTGAAGATGTGATGAAGTCAGTATAATCTCATGATCAAATTTCAGTTGATGAAGAGCTATTTCCTATGGTTGAGCAAAGGAAGTGGTTTCTTGAGAAGGAGCCTAATCCTGGTGAAAATGCTGTAAATATTGTTGAAATGACACCAAAAGATTTAGAATGTTACTTAGCCTTCATTTATAAAGCAGTGACATGATTTGAGAGGATTGATTCTAACTTTGAAAGAAGTTCTACTGGGGGCCAAAATGCTATCAAATTGTCTAACATGCTATAGAAAAATACTTTCTTAAAAGAAGAGTAAATCGATGAAACAAATTTTATTTTTGTCTTATTTAAAAATTTCAACAGCCACCCAGCCTTGGCAAATACTGTCCTGATCTGTCAGCAGTCATCAACGTAGGCCATAACTCTTCACTACCAAAAAAATCACAGCTCCCTGAAGGCATGTGTGGGTATATTGTTTCGGTAGATTAAATATTGCCCATTTAATAATACTAAACTATAATGTAAACATAAGTTTTATACATACACTGGGAAATGAAAACATCGAGGTTTTTGCAATAGTTGCATTATTTCAGTGATCCAAAACCAAATTTGCAATATTAACTGACTGTGAAGACCTCTGTAATCCCTATTAACAATGCCCATTACACTTCACTGTAATAATTGTTTTATTAAATAAAAATTTATTTGAATATCTATCTTCCCTTTGAACTGTCAACATTTTTAAAACTGAGGCTGTATCTTATTTGTTGTCATAACTCCAGGGCTAAACATAATGCACATAGTAGATGCCAGATTTATACTTGTGGAGAACTTAAAAGCTACCATTAAAGGTTTTTGTTTTTTTTTTAATGTCTAAAATCTCTTAAAAGACATCCTGCACTTACTTATGTTTTATAGATATGTAATACTCATAACCTCAAGGAGACAATTTACAAGCAATAAAATGATCATACAGGGATGTGTAACAATAGTTCTGTAACCTAACAAAATTTTTTTATAACTCTCTTCCCTAAAGTTGACTCCATAGTGAAATGAAAACATTTTCAATTTCTAGCTTCTATATTTTGTCATTGGATTAAGTCTCATAATTCCCGTAGTTTAGTTTTTGGAATGGATCTCATTATTCTCCAACTGAACCTTTTTCTTCTTCTACAATTTTATTCAAGTCCCTTGTTCTTAGTACCTTGACTAGATGAGGTACTGAGTAGAGAATGAGAATACCTGGAACACCTACCAACTGATAGTTTGCAGTTGGGGGAAATTTTGATGACTCTCATTTCACTAAGGACTCTGTAACTTACAGAAAAGCACCTATAAAAAAATCACATCATCTCATAACAAGGAGTAAATAGATATCTTAATACTTTCCCAAATTATTCAGTAAAGGCAAGACATGAGATATCATCGTACATATAATATCTTAATCTTAAAACTCTTTCATTATACCAAATATTGTGTCAAGCACCATGTAAATAATTTCTGATGCTTCCAAAGCCTAGTAGCATGAGCATTATTATCCCTGTTTCGCAAGTAAAAAAACAAAGGTTCAGTGTCAGCTGGAATGATATCCTAAGCCAGAATGACCACATGGAGTGTTGTAAATTATTGAACTAAATCTTTTTAGTTCCAAGCACTGAAAGAAGTTTCCTCTCTCCACTTCTGAATAATGGTTCCTTTGGTGACCACAGTCCAAGGATGGTTGCTGCTGATCACTTTCAGACACCTTGAAAACCGGGAAAAATGTTGAGTTTAGGATGGGCAGAAACTCTAATATTTCCTGTAAGTTGGCACTAGTATTTTCTGGGTGACCCTTGATGGCTGGATGAAGAAGCTTCCTCTTTTCATTCTGCTGCTAGATTTCAGTAGGAGAAATAGCTGTGAATTTTGTCTTTTCACTTGTACTGACCTCAGTAGGAGAAATAGCTGTGAATTTTGTCTTTTCACTTGTACTGACCTCAGGGGAGAAGTTTCCAAAGGATCTATGTCAGAGAAGGTCACTTGCTCTTCCTGCCATCAAACTCCTGGCCTGTGATTAAGGAAGGCAAGTGGAGCATCAGTGGAATGATAAACTGAAGATTTTGGTAAACGCAGGAGAGTTAAATTAGAATTAGGTGTCAACACCAGGAAATCAAAAACATTATTGATCAAAAATACAGGTAAAGTAGGGGCTAGGAATGGAGAAGAGGGAGTGTTATTGTGTTCTCTTTTCCCATCAGAGACACAAATTAAATTTTGCAGTGTTGATCAAAATATTTTTAAGTATTGATTTTGAAATCTATGCTTGACATTTAAGATGACAGAAAAATAAACTGGAAATGGGATGGGGGTGTAGCCCAAGCATATGGTCAGATGATCCTTTATCAATAGTGATTTCAAAGATCTCCATTAAAGTGGGTGGGATACAATGTGGGTGGATATTGAAAAAAAATCTATTTTTTTTTATCTTATGTGTACTATCTCAAATATACTTCTTGAAAATCACAGATCTCACAAGGGGTTAGTCTCTCATTGAGGCTGTGAAATCTCATTCGCTGAAAGGGAGAAATGTAGGACCCTGGAACTGATGCTGTCAGAGCTCTCTCTGCTGCCTCTCAGTTCTAAAACAAGAAGACCTGTTTGGTGGAACGGATCCTACGGTGAAGGGATTATGGGTTTTCCTGACATCATTAATGGAGTAAAACATGTAGAAAGAAGCGCTGTAATGGAAAGACACCTTTTCACAGAGCCCATATTACAGCTATTGGAGAAGAGGGTGAGGGAGGCAGTGTTAACGTCTCATGGTCTAAAGGTCTTCAAGGTTAAAATCATGCTTTAACTTAGAAAGCAGTCAATGCTGCACATTTGCCTTTAAAAATCTTACTCATCCAAGCCACTGTATCCCCGGCATTTTAGTCTCTTTAAAGAAATTCTAAAGCTGAGAAACTTTCATATGTTATTTATAATTGAAAAAATTATGAGCAAAATTTCCAAAATGCAGTCCTTTTTACTCATCTAGAGGAGAAACAAATCAGTCATTCATTTTTATCTCTTTTTTTTCTCTTAACAATTTTCTTATTAAATCCTATTGTGTACATTAATGCATCCATGGGGTACAATGTGCCGATTTTATATACAATTTAGAATGCTTACATCAAACTAGTTAATGGAACCTTCATCTTAGTTACTTAATTAATATGTTAAGATATCATTTTAATCTCTGTAATGAAAGACATGTGTCCTGAAAAATGTAGTGTTAGGTGATCTCGTTGTTATGCAAACATCATAAGCGTATTTACACAAACCTAGATGAAATAGTCAAATACTTACCTAGGCTCTATGGTATTGGCTATAAACCCATACACTATGTTACTGTACTGAATACCATTAGCAATTATAGCATGGTGGTAAATATTTGTATATCTAAACATAGAAAAGATAATGTACAAATGTGATATGATAATCTTTATGGACAGTTCATTTTTGATGCAGGTAGCACCTGACTGTATTGTTTTAATGTTAGCCTTATTACACAGAATGTATTCATGCTTAAGGCTGGATTCATATCATATGATCAGTGAAGTTATCTTTGCATCTTCCCTGTCTTTCTGCCAAGGATCATCTTTAAACCCTCTCTTCTTCTCATGGCTCACCACTTAAAACCTTAAATAGTTTGCAACTAAATTAAATTTCCCCCTCTGATCGCAGCCTTTTAAATAGTATTCCAGGAAAAGAGATCAATGTTTATAGGATCTGAGCATCAGACACGATTTTGGCATGTTTGTTTTGCCTGAAGCACCAAGAGACAGCCAATGAGATTCCCTTGAAGACGTGGACAAGGGATAATTAATGTTGGGGCCATGGAGTTTATGCTCATCTTTAATTGGAAAGCAGTAGAAGGCCAAGGTTTTAAGTATAGGAATGGTAAAAAGAAAAAGAGAGAGGAAGGAAGGAAGGAAGGAAGGAAGGAAGGAAGGAAGGAAGGAAGGAAGGAAGGAAGGAAGGAAGGAAGGAAGGAAGATATATGGAAAAGATATAATGGGATATGATGGGATTTGTGTTTTTAAGACTTTGGGTGTTGTCAAGTGAAGGGGACAGAAAAAATTAATTGAGGGTTCTTAATGTTTCTTGTCTTCAAGGAGATTTTGGTTTGATACCTTAAAGGGGACAAGTAAGCCAAAGCAAATAAATTAATAGAGAATATAACTTTTAATTAAGTTTTAACTTTGAAACAGTAGTAGATTGGCATTCTGTTATAAGTAACAATAGAGAAAGATCCCAAATACCTTTCACATTGTATGGAAATCTCTTGTAAAACTATAATATGGTAATACAACTGATATACCACTGTTGGTGCAGCCAAGGTACTGAATATTTTCATCACCACAAATATACCTTATATTACCCTTTTGAAACCAAACACACTTCCCTCATACATGCATCCCTTCTTTAACCCGTGATAATTACTCTTCATTTTTATAAATTTGTCATTGCAGGAACATTACATAAATGAAATAATATAGTATGTAACTTTTTTGAATTAACTTTTTCCACTGAGTATAATTCTCTGGAGATCCATCTAAAATTTTGCATATATTTTGTAGTTGATTATTTTTTGTTGCTGACCAGTATTCAACAACATGGATGCACAACCGTCAATGTCATCATTGAAGGACCATCTGGGTTGTTTCCAATTTGGGGCTCTTACAAAAAAAGCCACTATAAACATCTATGTACAGGTTTTGCTGTGAACACAAATTTCCCCTTTTGGGGATTCAATAACCCAGAGTACAATGTTTGAGTCTTGTGATAGTTGTATTTTAAATTATTTAAGAAACTTTTTTCCCCACAGTATCTGTTCCATGTTGAGTTCCCACAAGCAAACCTGAATGGATCAATTCCTCTGTACCCCGCTTCTTTACTTTCTGTTATCACCACATATCATATAATAATAATGTATATACATTTTAGCTATTTAAATAGATGTTTAATGGGCTCATGTAGTTTTAATTTATATTCCATTTACATTATGAGCAATGATATCAAGCTTCTTGTCATGAAATTATTCAACATGCTGAAATGTTCTTTATGTGTTTTGACCATTTTCTGATTTGCTTTTTGTTTTAATTTTGATTTTTGAGAGTTCTTTACATATTTTAGAGATTAGTCCTTTGATGAATGTATGGTTCATAAATTTTTCTCTCAGTTGGTAGCTTGTCTTTTTGTTCTATTGCCAGAGTATTTCACAAAGAAAAATTTACTGGTTTTGTTGATGTGCAATTTATCAATTTTTCATGTTACAGATTATGACTTTGGTAGCTGGTCGATGAATCATAGCCCTAGTCCTTCCCTAGCCCTTGATCGAAAAGATTTTCTCCTGTTTTGTTTTTTCTAAAAGTTTTCTTGTTTTTCTTTGTTATCAAGTTTATAATTCATTTTGATTTAATTTTTATAAAAGATGTAAAACCTAGTTTGAGGTTCATTTTTACCAATGGAACTTCAAGTGCTCCAGCAAAATTTATTAAAACGTTATCTTTATTCCTTTGAATTGTTTTTCTATCTTTGTCAAAAATGAGGAGGGAATATTTTTCTGAGTCTATTTTGTGATTCCCTATCCTGTTGTCTTAAACATGTCTATTATTCGAAGAATAACACATTTTCTTGATTACTGTAACCATATAATAAATGTTTAACCAAGTAGACTTTCCCCTCCCAATATATTTTTATTGATTTAGCTATTCTAGATTCTTTTACTTTATATATTTGCTTTATATATATATATATACACACACATATATATGTATATATTTTACAATACATTTACTTTGTGTTTTACTATAATTTACTTTATATATATATTTTTTACAATAATGTTACCTATATCTCTAAAACTTATTGAGATTTTGATAGCAAATGAGTAAAAATTTTATATCAATTTGTGGAAAATTATATTACAAAGTTGAATCTTTCAATCCATTCATATGTATGTCTCCATTTATTTAGAACCTTGATTTCTGTTATGAGCATCTTATAATTTTCAGAATATTACTCCTTACCTATGCATTTCTCAGACATATCTAAGGGTTTTATTTTAAGAAATTATACCTCATATTATTGTGTTCATATGTTGATTGCTAAATACATAAAAATACATTTGTGTTTTATAATTTTATTTTGTATCATGCAACCTCCTGAAGTATTTATTATCTCCTGAAACCTTTTATTGGTAGATTTGTTGGGATTGTCTGCATAGAAATTCATACCAGGATGTTTTATTTCTAATCTACATATTCTTTTTTCTCTTTTCTGAGCGTATTAAATTATGTTGAATAAGAGTGATGCGTGCAGATACCTTTCCACATTCTCCATCTTAGTAGAAATGCATTCAGTCATTGGTCATTAAGTATAATGTTACCTGTAGTTTTTTTTTTAATTTTTATTAAATCATAATTGTGTACATTGGTGCAATCATGGAGCACAATGTGCTGACTTTATATACAATCTGAATTTTTTTTTCTTATTTATATTTTTTATTAATTTTTATTAAATCATAATTGTGTACATTGGTGCAATCATGGGACACAATGTGCTGACTTTATATACAATCTGAAATTTTTTCATTGAACTATTTAACATAGCCTTCATGGCCTTTTAATCACTATATGAAGGCATTTATATTCTACATTTAGTAATTTTCACTTGTACCCTTGTAATATGCACCATAAGTGTGATCCTACCAATCACCCTCCCTCCAT
>CAUYON010083843.1:0-31433 GCA_963573935.1 Arctocebus calabarensis | reverse complement strand
TTACAAGGGACTAAAAATACCAGAGAAGCAGTTGGAGCATCGTGTAAAATCAAATGACATTACACTTATTTAACAAACATTTATGTGGCACTTGCCATGTACCAGAGACTGCTCTAAGCGCTTTACCGATATTGCTTTATTTAATCCTCAAATCCAAACTGTGCTAATGCCATTATTATGACCTGCATACACTGAGGCTGAGAAGCATCACACACCTTAACTAAAGTCAAGATTAAGGGCTGAAAAGGGGTGGTGTGGGCTTTGGACACAGGCTGTCTGCTCCAGAGTTCACTATGTTCTTGACCAGATGATATGTAGTTTGTCAATATATCTTCTTTTGAGTGTCCATTTTTTGGTCATTTTATGATGAACCAGGAGCACCTTGTGGACTACACTGGGCCATGGATGAAATTTGGGGAATCGGTACAGTGGCTTCCAGCCCTGATGTTCTTTGACCCTGAAAGGCTGGGCAGTGATGGTGAGGCACACAAGTGGTAGGAAACGTGCCTTCCATGTGTCTGTGGGCACAGCTTTGGCTGGGATGTGTGTGAAGTGGCGGCAAAGCTGTAAGAAGCACATTGCCCTCAAAGCACTTTGCTTGGCGTCTGTTCAAATCTTTGAGCGGGCAGAGATTCGTTCTCCGTGTAGTTCCTTCTTCACTGGGGAGATCGGCCGGCGTTCATTAGGACCAGGTCTCAGAGTCTGCAGGGATCCTCCCTGCGCCACGCAGGCTGCTGGCTTCCTCTTACCAGGGAGGGCAGCCCAGCACGTCCTCCTCCGCCCTCAGTAGCGCCACCCGCAGGTCCGCAGCCTTCGCACCTACTTGTGAACTTCTGAGGGCTCACGGACGGGGGACGAGCACGCAAGGTCCACACGGTAACCGGGGCTTCCCTGTCCTTATGGGCAGCAACTGTGTTTTGTGGGTTCTCTGAAAGCCCGGTGTTCTGAGCCCATGCATCAGCGTGCATCAGGCCCATCTTTTCCTTACCGCCTCTGGCTCCAGGCTCCTGTTCTGTGTGCGCCTGCCTGCTCAATTCTGTCCCCTGCTGGTCCCTATGTGCCGTGCCTTCTCTCTGCTGCCACATGCGCACTCAAGCACACATATCTGTGTAGTTTTTACACGCATAGTCAGTGATCCCCAGGGCTTGGGAAGAAGGAGGCAGAGTGTTTACAGAGACACGACTGTAACAGGGGTAGTGGGTCCCCTGACCTTAAAAGGCCACTGACTCGTCAGCCGTGCTCTCGGTACCCTTCCTTCTCCTCTTTGTTCTCAGCACACTGCGTGCACAGCACCCCCTGCTCTGGTGAGGACTAAGCACTTCAGCTTCTCATGTGTTTCTCCAACTCAGGGCTTCGGTGCGGTGTCTCTGCGTGTGCTCCAAAAAGCTTGTCAAGAAAGAAAGTTTTATTTCCGAATAAAGATCTTTTATTTTGTGGTGCCAACTCTTAGAATATTACCTCTCTCTCCCAAACACAAACGCTGACACACACCTTCATCTTGCTAAGTCTCTCCTCTCACACTTACAACCTAGTTGTGGGCAGGAGCCGCGGAGGGACACTGGGCTGAGAATGCCCGCGACGGGCACTGGGGGAGGGGAAGCCTATAGAAAAACTTCAGGGGTAAGTTTGGGGAGCATGGTGCAGAACTGTGGCCAGAGTTTGGGCAACATTGGGAGGGACACCCACCCGACTTTGCGATGAGTTCTAAATAAATGAAAACACATCAGAAAGGCATAGATCATCTTTGTTAACACTGGGCCATTTGTTTTTAAGACAGCTTATTCTTATTTCTGGTGTGTGAATCGAAGGAAAGGAGTAAATGGATATGGAGTAACACACATGTTCCAGCACTTCCTGAGATTGCTCGTGTGCTCCCAGCTCAAAGGTGCAAACATCTCTCTGTGAGGGTGATTGGAGTCAAGGTGGTGAGAAATGAAGTGCCAAATTTGTGGAATAATTGTGAAAACAGAGTTAGCAAGATATGCTATCAGATTGTGCATGGAGTATAAAGGATGACACCCAAGGTTTGGCTGACGCACATGGCTGGTGCCAATGACCAATTGGGTAAAGTCTGCGGAGAGGCAGGCGAGGGCGGGAGGAATGAAGAGCTGCACTTGAGACCTGAACGGATGTTAAGTAGATAGTAGCTCAGAGAGGCTGGTGCTCACAAGTCCGTGATGCATTGAAACGTCAATGTGGGTGTGGACAGCAGGGCAACGGTGAATTTCAGCAGGGCTGGCTGGATTCACAGGGCTAAGGTACAGATAGAGAGGAGGTCCCTGCCATGAGCCTGGGCACCACTATTTAAACGAGGAAGTGGAATACATCTTGAGAGGCAGAAGGTAACACCCATGGAGTGTGGGTCCCTGAAGCAATATGGAGAAAACAAACTGAGAAGCTTGGAATATTCACTGTGCCAGATGCTGGTAAGAAACTGAGAGGTGACCCCTGGGCCCTGTGAGACGGAGGGCAGGTTTCACTGAGGGCTGAGGGGAGTTAGTCAGGGCTGAACTGGAGGTGAGGAAATAGAGATGTGTGTGGTAAGACAATATGTTGAATTTTGCCACGAAGAGCACGTAGAGATGTTGAGGGCAGTCTGTGTCTGTGAACGATAGAAATATTAACGTTTTCCATTAAGAACCCATCCTCTCTTGGTTCTCTATTCTGTTCCAAACACCTACCTCTCTGGGTAGGTACTATTTTTAGTCCCAATTCCAGATAAGAAAATGGTAGACAGAAAGACAAAATAACTTGTCCAAGGTTGTAGAAACAACCCCATTTAATCCCAAAGACTCACGGAGACAAATACTTGTGAGGTAAAGATTCATTTTAGTGACTAATGTGAGGTTTTCACTCTGTTCACTAAATGAAGCATAGCAGGAATCTCTCTGGGAGTGCAGTGACTTTATATGATCGGCTCTGTATATAGTTCTGATTTGGGCCGCAGCTTGGTTTAATGAGCTTTGGTGTTAGAGAGCCTTCACTGAGTCCCGGCTCTGGTTGTGAGATCTTGACCAGTATGGCAAAGTGGCTATTAAAATAATGCTACCTACAACCTTCAATTCCGCACTCCCATCTCTGAGAATGTAGGCCTTAGAATTGAAAGGGGCTATAACATAAAATACACATACTAGACAGTTACTGCAGATTTGTTTAGAGTGGATGGAAAAAAAAAAAGTGTGCCTACCACAGGGGAATAGCTGAACAAATGGACTGTTACCAAACCATGCACTATCGTGCAACCATTAAAACAATGAGCTAGAGCTATATAACGTAATTCGAAAAGACTGCCAGAAAGTATTGTATAGTGAGAAATGTAAGAGACAGGTAAGTGCACATAACGTAAAGCCATCTTTGTATGTCTAGCCTTGAGATTAAATAAGCATGGTGAAAAAGTATTAAATGATACTACCAGACAAAATTCAATATCATTCTTAATTATTTTTAAATTACAATAAAATAATGTTAGTTAAATAAAGTCTGTAGCAAGGTAACATACTTCAACTGTAACCCCGAAGCTAGCATTGTGCTTAATGGGAAGTACTAAAATATCCCCATTACAGTCAGAAATAGACCTGGAGAGTGTATTAAAGTAATAGTCGACACACTGGAAAAGAGGAAGAAATCATAATTCTAAAAATTGGAAAGAAGGAGAAAACATTGTCATGATTTGCAGACACTAGGGCTGTCTACCAAGAAAACAAGAACACTAACTGAAAGCTACCACAATCAATTTTGTTTGGTGGTATCATAATCAATAAGAAAATTCAGAGATGCGTTAGGGGTTGTTTGGGGAAAATCCCAGGATGGTGTAGAAAAGCCACCCTTCAAACTGAGATCAAGTCAAGAGAGCACTTTGGTGAGTTATGTGAATTTGTTTAGGTGACTTACACAGGGCACTCATTCCTGAGCAGGGTCTCTCCAGAAAGCTCACTCACCATATGGCCTTAGGTCCCTTTCCAGTGAGAAATAATGGTATCATTTCTTTTATTGTATCATTGCATGTAAACAGATAAAGCATGCGCAGTGCAATTGTGAATTCATCATACACCCCACATTATGTTAGTAAGATTATAATCTTCTATTAGGGACTTTAGTATTACAAGTAGATAAAGGGTACAATTGGACAATTCATGTAGTTAGGGCTGGTTTAAGCTGGCCACCTGAAGACAGAGCTGAGGCACATCTATTGTGCTCTTTGGAATTTGCTTAATCTTTTTGGTAACAAATCTGACCACTCCCAGTTAACAAAGAATTTGTATATTTCTCTCCGAGGGGGGGGCGGGGGGAGTATATAATAATAATAATATAGCTTTCACATACATATGTGCATATGTATCCTATGCAATAACCACATTGCTAACATAATTAAGAAAAAATGTATCAATATAGCATCCAAGACAGAAATTAATAAAAATATGTAGGGCCCATAAGGAAAAAATGGTTATAATAATCCCAAAGACCTAAAATGATTTTTTAAAAATGGAAACATGAACATACACTACAACAAAGATGTGAATTTCTATAATTTATAATTTGAATGCAACCCAAACAAAAATACCCAAAAGGCTATTAAAAAAAATAAACAAACTAGATAATGTGATTTTAAAGTTCACATAGAAACATAAATCAGAATAACTAGGAAAACTCTAAAAAAGAACAACGATGATGAGGGGGACAAGGAATTAGTCATACTAGATATTAAAACATACTAAAAAATCTTCAATTATTAAAACTTCATGGTACTAACATATGAATATATAGGCTGATAAGATAGAAAACAAAGCCAAAAAAAAGCATATATACAGACATACCTATGTAGAGATTTGAATTCAGTATAAAATAAGAAAGTTTTCTCAAATCAGTCATGAAATGAGTCACTAAATGGTATTGGGAAAACTGGAAGGTTATGTTAACATATGAAAAATTTAATGTATGCTTCAATCTAAACAGTGGCATTGACTCCAAAGAAATCTTAGGACTCAAATTTAAAAGTGATAAAGGAAAAGACAGACAATTTGACTCTAAAACAATAGAAATTCTCTTCAGGGGAAAATGGCAAGAGACAGGACACAAACTAGGAAAAGCTATTCACAACTCATATCACAAATGGCTAACTCTTTAATATGTAAAGGAATACCAGCAGAAAAAAATGGACAAACGGAATGAATAGATAATATATCAAAGAGGAAATAAAAATGTTTCTGAAATATATAAGAAGTTTGACCTCATTTATTATAAGAGAAATAATTCAAATACCCAGGCTTATCAGATTTTCATCTGTCAGACTGGCAAAAATCCAAAAGTTTAGTAGAATGTATCAGCAAGGCTATGGGGAAACAGCTGTCCTTACACTCTGCTGGTGAGAGGATGAATTGACACAGCCCCATGTAGGTCAACTGGGCAGGATCTACCAGAATAATAAATGCCTACTGCCTCTCTTTGACCCAGCAATATATCCTAATTACAGCTGCCTTAGCCTTTGGAGGTAAAGACACTCAATACATGTGAGGGGTTGTTTTTTGCAGCATTTTTTGTAGGAGCAAAAAATTGAAAACAACTTGAGTGTCCATTGTACAAGAACTTGTGGATTTATTTTAGAAATGAATAAAATAGAATATGATACAGCTATTAAAAAGAATTTAAAACTCTTCATACTCTAAATTGCAAAGATTTCTAAGATATAGTTAAGTTAAAAAAAAAAGATAAGGATAGTGTGTATATGCTGCCATCAATGTGTAAAAAGGGAAAAAGAAAGAAATCCATACATGTATAAAAACCCTCTAAGGACAGTTACGATAAATTAACAACCATGGTTACCTTAATTATTTTTCACTTTTTCAAGTATGTAAATGCATTATTTTGAGAGTTTTTGTGTAGATTTTCTTGCCATCTTCAGCATGCCTTATTTATATAATTTATAAAATGTATTTTGAGAAAAAAAGCTTAAGGGTTCAGATTTTGATGTTAGACTAAGTGTCTTAAAATTCTGATTTGACCTCTGTAATTCTATGACTAGGGGGAAGATATTAACCCCAGAAGCCTCATCTCTAACTTACACATATGCAATTGCACCTCACAGGTTTTCTTGATGGTTCACTGTGATAATGGATATAAGGTCTGGGCCCAGGGTCAGCCCTCAATAGATATCACTTACTATTCTTTCACAGGACTATTAAGGAGAGGAGCACGAGGAATGATGTACCTAATGCTACTGGTGTGGAGCTGGCCTACAATTAATATTCACATCCTTCTCTGGCTCTTCCTCCAATTCCCATGTTGCCTACCTGATAACAGGTCTCATTGCTGACAAATAATTCCTGTCCTATCAACAAAGGTCCAGAACATCTTTCTTGACAGGGTGGCATCATAAAGAAAAGAAAACCCAACAGGTGTCAATAGTGGTAAATGACTTTTTTCGGAGGTCATTCAGCCTTTTCACGCTAAACCTCTATACTTATCAACTGTGGATCCAGTCTTGAGCTGTTTGGCTAGAAGACAGTGGACTCACAAATGCAGGTCAGGAAGCTGAGTGCCCAAATCTTCATGCACATTAACAATTATACTTAGAGGGCGGTGCCTGTGGCTCATGGAGTAGGGCCCTGGCCCCATATACCGAAGGTGGCGGGTTCAAACCCGGCCTCTGCCGAACTGCAAAAAAACAGAAAAATAGCCAGACCTTGTGGCAGGCGCCTGTAGTCCCAGCTACTTGGGAGGCTGAGGCAAGAGAATCGCCTAAGCCCAGGAGTTGGAGGTTGCTGTGAGCTGTGTGATGCCACGGCACTCCACCGAGGGTGATAAAAGGAGACTCTGTCTCTATAAAAACAAACAAACAAAAAAAAAATTATACTTAGAAATTTTGAATTTCCAAGTAACAAAAATTTAAAAGGTATGCAAAATTAATTCACCTGTGCTTTTTTAGCCTCTTCTCTTTTTCACCCTTGGCATTAGTATCCCTAATGTTGCTATTTGAGTTGAGTGGATCTTCTTCTTTCAGTTTAAGGAGAAGTCATAAATTTGATGGTGTCACTGGTCATTAATTAATTTAGTAAGTATTTATTAAGTCACGGCTAACTGTAAAACAGAATTTTGGTCTCTGTATATGGTGTAAAAGTCATGACTTTAAAAACTGAATAACACAAAGTAAAACTAGTATTTAGAATAGGAAAAGTAAGTGTAATTAACTCACTACTAATTTCAAAATTTTCTATGAAAAAGAGATTGTTATGCTAATGACATATATAATAAAAGAGAGACAAAGAATGCCAACTTATTTTGAAAGTGAACTTCAAAATTTTTGAATCATCCAATTACACATAAATAATGCTGGCTGATTATTAATCATTCTTATATGTTCAATAAGGGTGATCTAAGAATGTTTAATATACAATATTTTATAAGCAAATTTTAATTAAAATTTGAAGATATAAATTTCTCTTTCAGATAATATAATCTATAATTCAAGTCTTATTGGAGCCTGAAGGTAGTGATCAGTTAGGAGTGAGGAAGAGTTTTCTGCACTATCTCATTTATTCTTACAACCCTTCAGTAGAAGTGTCATTATTCCCACTTTATAGGTAATGCAGCTAGGGGTTACGCAAAGAGGAGCAGGACTAACCCAAATCTCCTGGAACAATAAAAACCACATACCAGCCCTCTTCACCCCAAGGCCTAGTTCTCCTTCTTCTTGACTGTAGGTGTTAGAGAGAAGGCCAAGGTGAGGCATGCCCACAACCATGGCATGGTGACACAACTGGCCGTAAGGAAACCCGACTCTTTGCGTGGCCTCCTTCAAGCAGGGAACTGAAAATCAAGCCATAGTTTTAGATTTCATGCTTTAAAAGAAGGTGTTGCTGGTTGAGGGGAGGGAATTTACTTTTTAGACCTTCAGAAATGATCACTCAGCCTTACAGCAATTTTCAGGTAAGGAACTGTCTTTATTTAAAAGTATTTCATTGCATTTTATCTCCCAAAGTTCTCCTGAGCTACCCTTCTGAAATACCCTTTCTTCTCATCAGTCTCATAGTTCTTCCAAAAGGGTTGTGCCGATAGAATTTTCAATGCCAACACCTGTTTTGTATCCTGACTTTTCATTCAGACACTAATCCTTCTGGAAATGCTAGGGCCACAGGGAGAAATTTCCAGATTGAAATCCTTCAAACAAAAGTACTTAATCTCTTCCTGCCAATTTTTCATTCTGCAGACCTCCTGTGCCCTCCTCCATGATCTGAGTAATCTCTATCCCCCAAAGCCAAAAAGCCTCTAGTTGATCTTGCCAGAAACACAGAGAGGACTTAGGAGTGGGGATGGAGTGGTACAGATATAACCTAATACTTTAAGTAGGTCCTACAGGATCTGGCTAAGGTAGGGTAAGCCCTATCTGTGCCTGATTAGAATGAATACTCTGGACAGAATTGAAAGAGCAATGGATTAAGGACTGTGAAAGTAAACAGTAGCAGGAGAGTTGAAGAAAGAAGTCAAAACTTAAAGAACAGCTTATGTGATGGCAGTTTCAGGGTAGGGGAGGCTGTTATCATGTTGTTTTCTTCTTCCTTTATCTCTGGAGGAAACAGAGATAACAAAAACTCCAAAAACCTTACATCTTTCTAGCCGTAAAATTGGCAACAAGAGCCCATCGCAAGCTGCAAAGTGTGAGGAGAATTCTTACTGTTTTTTTCCTCTCTTTTTTCTTTCCTGCCCCCAAGAATAGGTTCCTATTGTGCAAAGAGTGTGAGGGGAATTCCTGTTTCTTTTCTTTCTCTTTTTTTCCTCTTCATTTATTCATAAGAACCGTAGTCATGGTGTCCACAACTTCAAGAGGAATGCTGAGAGTACAAAAAGATACCCCAGGGAGCAAAGATGGTGGAAAAAAGTATTGCAGAGGAGAAAATGGAAGCAAGAGACCCTCCAATCCCACAGATGAATTAATACAAGTGCTAGGTTCACCCCAAGCTGTACCAAAACTTGAAGTCCATTATTATAACCATTCTTCATGAGGTAAAGCTGAGGTAGCACGTGCTTCAGAGTATGGAGGAAGAGAAAAGAAGTTAATTGCTTGCTCTCTCATCTCCTATATCCCAGTGGTCTTTCCCTGTGAAGAATTACCTCCTCTCACCTTTTGTAGTATCACACAGCCCCTTTGGCAGCCTCTTTGCAAACAAGAGACTGTGTCCTAAGTTGGGGATGAGGAAACTTTTTCTATAAAGGGCTAGATAGTAAATTTTAGGGTTTGTGGGCCATAAAGTCTCTTTCATAACTATACAACTCTGTCATTCTTGTGCCAAAGCAAATATATGATACTTAAATAAACAGGCACGGCCAGGTAATAATCAAACTTTGTCTTTCAAAACTGACAGCAGGCTAGATTTAGGCCATAGCTCATAGTTTGCTGACCCTTACCCTATAGGATAACTCTCCATCCAAATAAAGAGGTAGCAGGGGGACCCAGAGATCCAGGATTAAGGTGTATATGATAAAACTGAAGCCTGAGATTGAGTCCATTTCTTATCTCCTTTCTATAAATTATGTGCACTGGCCCAAGGCAATGCTATGTAGGGTATTATGCCAATCAGGTTAGGCATTCTGTAAGCCCTCATATGGTGAAGGCACTGTGAGGGAGGAGGTGTCACTTCTGGTAAGGGTACATCCTCCAGAGTGACCCTCTCCAGAGTGGAAGGGACTCAAAATAATGAATGTGCCACCAAGTGTCTAGGTGGTCTTCCCAAGGATTGTGCCATGTTGAAGTGGTCAGTTGGTCTTCAACAGTAGCAGTACCTACACAATCCTTGATGAGGAAGGGCTAATGTTGGGTCCATACAAAGCTCCCATTTCTATGACCACATCCACTTTGTTGGTCCATTGTAGAAGCACTGTGGGAGCCAACAAAAGGATGATTTCTATCCATAGGATGGATGATTCTGGCTACATGGCTGTTGAAAGACTTCTCTGCACTTGAGGATTTTTGTAGGCATTTCTATGAAACTCAAAGATCCATATAATTTGTGCCAGTTCTCACAGATTCATTCATGTATCTCTTTCACAGACCCCTAGTTACTGACTTCTCCTGTTCAACCATCCACTCACTGTTTCTCCTGAGTCAGTATATAGTATAGGCACTGACTAGAAGTTCACAGAGCTACGCATTGAGAAGTGTTTCCCTTCACCACTTTCATTCACTACCACTTCAGGTCAAACCTCAAGGGCAGTGTGCTGCCACTAACATATTGCTTGGACTCAACAGCAAATCAGACCAGTATCCTTTTCCTCTTCATTAGTCAATTGTATGAAAATCCTCATTGACCAAAAGTATGAGTGAAAGTCATCAATGCAATAAAAGTAGGTAACATAGGATGCCTAACATCTGGGCCATCTGATTTTGTAATTTACTCCTTATTTTAGGAGGTTCTTTAACTTAGTCTCCAGTAAACCTCTTCCAGTATATAGTGACTTGCTGCTGGACCTGTTCTACTACTTGGTTTAGTGGATCTAATGATACCCACATCATAAAGATCATCTCAGCCCCTAAAGTCACTTAGTGAACAGTCCTTCCTACAAACCATTTAAATACCAAGAACTGTTTTTCAAACATTATAGTTATTTGCTACAGAAGCATGACCTACTACAGAACCCTATAGATCTGCCCATAGGTCTTCTACTGTGTCTTTCCAGATATTCACATATTCTTTATTCAAACTACTAGTAGCCAATGAAACTGCAGCTTATAGAGCCCAGGCCAGCTTCAGAATCCTATTTGCTCTTCACCCTGTTTTGAAGTCTTCTGAATTGACCAATAACTAGATTATAGAAATATTTCCAAGTGTAGTAAGTATATGGGCCCTCCATAGCATTGGACTTCTTTCTTAATGGTAGAAGGTAAAAGATATAAAACTTATCTTTTACATTAGAATGAATATCCTGGCATGTTCATAACCACTAGACCCCTGAAAACTTCACTGATGAGGCAGGATCTTAAATCTCCTCCCCCTCTCCTAACCTGGGCCATGGACATTTCTCATCAGGGCAGACAGAGGACATTCCTTCTAGTTATCCTATCCACTTAACATGATGTCATCAAGATAGTGGACTAATATGATGTTATTTGTAATGTCAAATTGATCAAAGTCACTGAAGACTACAGCATTGGTGTAAAACAGTAAATATATACTGATATACTCTTAATGTAATGGCATGCTGCTTTTGATTTTTCCCATTGACAAGTACCAAGAGGAAAGCATTCACTGACTCCAGAGCAGTAGATTATGGACCAAAGGCTGTGTTGAAATTCTCTAGTAAATATACTACCTCCGGCTGAATAGCTGTGATTGAGACTACTGCTTGGTTAAATTATGGCATACCACTTTCCAAAGTATTCTGATATGTTCTTTAATACTATGCCAAGGAATTTGGGGCATCTTCAACTTCATTTTTATGGAAACCATCATTATGTTCCTTATTCTGGATCCATACCTACAGAATATTGAGCAAGCTCGGGGTATTCTTGCCAGAGCACTAACATTGAAATCATGGTGTATTCTCTATATCAATAAATTCTTCCTTATCTGACATATAGTCTGTGTCCTTCATCCTTCTTCCAGACCAACACCCTCAGAATCCATTCTCATACCATATGGTCCTCCAGATCTTGTCAGTATACATCAGCCAGATCAAATAATTCCCTTGGCCTGTAAACTATTTTTTCCCCAAAGCTGAGTTTATAGCTTCTCACTTGGGCTATGCTGACTTCTGAGTCTGTTTATTGGCTTGAAAGCAATAAGAGGTGACAGGGAAGGTGTGGACAAGAATAAGCATCATCTTTTAAAGGACTTGCCTTCAGGTGAGGTCATTACATAACATCCAGGCAAGGTGGGGTATTTTCTGACAAATGGAGAAAGGGCAAAAGAACTTGATTTCAAATTCTAGGTTCACCCATACAAATAGCCCCATTTCATGTCTTAATAAGGACTCTGATTTTCATACAAGAGGCCTGTGCACTTCACATATAAAAGTATACTTCACAGGAATTATGCTTTATAATTAGATCCTGGGCCTGCTTTTTAGTACTGCTGCACTGAAACACTAGAAGCCAATAGTCTCCTTTAAAGACTGTAAAGAGAGACTTTCAGAGTGTGCAATTACATGCCCTGGGGCTATCAGTGCAATCAAAAACAAACTCCTCCTAAATACATATAATACCTCTCATACATGTAATTGCCTTCATACTAATGAAATACCACAATTACTAAATCTCTCAACATGTTGCTCTTGAAATACACCTCATCTCAATCAACCACAGGAAAGAACCTAAGTATTTGTGATGTCATTGCATATCAGGGGTTATTAATAATCTACTTACTACCAGCATTGCAGTCCTTATTGATTTCTGGTATATAGGAAATCAAATTTGAAACCTTACTGAGAGTTTGCTTTCTAGAACCATTTTTCAAACAAATATTTTAGCCCAAGATTTTGAAAAACAAAGTCTAAACCAAAAAGTATGTGCCAATACTTTTGGGGGGGCAGAGGGAATTTCAGGGCAGTGAGAATAATGAAAGATAAAGTTAAGGCACCCGGATGGGAAACAATAAAACGTGAAGTGTTACCACCTGGGCACTAGGTCACAGTGAACCATGAAAAGACTGTCAATTACTCAGCAGTTTCACCTGCTCAGTCATGCAGGACGCCTGCATGCAGGATCTTCTTAGACAATTTATCTGATTGATGGCTTCCCCCATCTTCTACTCTTAAAAAATTACCCACAGACTCTCTTCTGCATTGTTTTTCGTTGCCTTTTCAGCAGGACTTGGAAAACTCATCCATCTGTAGCTCCTCAGTCTGGAGGTGGCAATAGGAGGCAAATACTGTCACTATTTTTTCTCAAGCACTGGAACCAAATGGTCTCACAGGGAATCACTGGGCCATAAGAGTGGCTTAGATGGAGCAACACAACCTGTAGACTAGGACATAGATGAGGCCAGAAGAATCTGAAAAGATGCATAAGATACATTTTATGAAGATGCCCACGTTTTCATTTGCTCAGTGGACACATACCACACTCCTAGACATTGAGCAGTATCTGGGGAATATAACAGAAATATTTTTGGTCATCAGGAAACTTTGTCCAATAACAAAAATCAACACTTCGTAAAATATTTACTACTGTAAGATGGGCTTTAAAAACTTCTGTAGCTTCCCGGAGGTAGAAGAAAGTCCAGTCACACCTGGAAACTTGGGATCTGGAAAATTTTCCCAAAGGAAATGATCATAAACTGTGTTCAATTTTGTAAAAACTGAAGTCATAAGTTTGAAAGGGAACTCAAGAATTCATGTGGCCAGCCCTTCACTTCAATCACCTAATTCAGCCTCTATTATCCAGAAGTTAAGCACCATCCCTATCTCATCTACCTCAGGCTGTATTATATATTCTGGTGTTATTAACTATTTACATTTCCCTGATCAAAGGTATTGCATATCTCTGAGAATTTATAAATAAAATTTCCTGCCTGGAATGCCCTCTCATATCAAGCAGGACAGGTGAACACACTTTCAATATCAGATCTGAAATGTCCTGGCTTTAAAGAGCAAAGGTTGTTTCTGCTCATTGTAGTTGGTTGTTTCTGCTCATTGTAGTCATCAAAGCACCAGGTCAACACAGGCTTTGTTTTAACATAACACTTCCACGTGTCCACAGCAGTGGGCGGGGACTGTGGTAAATCACATACTGGTGTTTAAAATTTCTACCTAGAAGTTACGCTTTCACTCACATTTCATTGACTCAAGCATGTCATGTGCCCACATCTACAGGGGAGAGGCAAGGGACATGCTATTCCATTATGTACCCAGAAAAGGGAAGAACCAGAAATCGTCAATGCTCAGCTTTAAGACTAGCACCTTTCTAAAACTTCTTCCCCTGCCTAATTCTACTTTTAGATTCAGCTCAGATGTTATCTGTGCTGATCCTCCTTGTTTTATGCCTCCCACCTCCAGGCAGGGTGAGGAGACCCATCTGTGCTTCAGACATCAAGCGCGTGCCTCCATCACTGCACAGGTGATGCTCTGTAGACATTATCTCCCTGCTTGTCTGTCTCCCACACAGCACTGAGTGCTCCCCAAGGACAGCAATCATTCCTTACCGCTGTGCACTCAGCACCCAGCACAGCGCCTGCTATGTAATAGACGCTCAAATGTGTGTTTGCTATCTGAGCAAAACCGACACAACAGGACTGAAAATGAAGCTCCCCTTTTATATGAATCTGCATTGTGCCAGAGCTAACTGAAGCATCGTGCCGTGTTTCAAGCATTTTTCAATGCCAGTTTCTCCTCTCCTGCTGTTTATCAATGTAAAGTGACATATTCAGGTGATAAAAAGAGCTCCCCTGGGGCAGAACCTAAATATAAACAATCTAGAAAACTTTTGCTCCCTCTGTTTCACTAGTCAAATGAATCTTGCACAAATCCTCAAGTTTGGGGTGATTTTTTTTCTTTCTCCCTAAACAGAGATCATCCAACAAGGAAGTAGGGCCTAGATCAGGAAAGTAACTCATCTCCCTCTCTCTTTGTGGAGATGTAAATCAGGTCATAAGCAAAAGTCATTTGGAAATCTGATTTCTCTGTGGGCTCATCTATTCTGCTGTGCTATGTAGGTGAATCCCAGGAGCACCAGTGCTGTCTTTTCTATGCCATTAAGACAGAAGAGGAAATCGTACTTACAGATTTCCTCCAACCTAGACTCTGTTAACTATGGTCAGGAATACTCGAGACAAGTTCATTAGGAAACTGAACTCAGAGCCATGGACAGCTCCATGGCCACATTTGCCTAGGAGTAAAGTAGAAATGGCATCCTGCCTCATGTTCATGGAGATTCTTCACAAGGAGAGCAGAGAGAATTTCCTAGCACCTTGCTATGCAAGCTGTAGTTCATAGACTACTAACATTTACATCACCTGAGACCTTGTTAGAAATTCATAGACTTGTCCCCCACCCTACACTTGCTGAATCAGAACTTGCATTTAGCAAAACTTGAGAAGCACTGAGTTGGGCTCTGAGCACCTTTGAGGGAGGAGCCTACTAAGCATAAGAACAGCTTTGCCTGTCACCATTGCTGCTGATCACTTTGGGAGAGGTGAATACTCCTTGAGTCAGGAGGCACGGCACTGCTTTTAATGGTTGTTTAGGAGGCAGTAGGTAATCAAAGGTGAAGGGAAATCAGGGTGTGTCCGAAGATTTCAGGGCTAGGTCCTCCTGGGGACAGGTGTCCTTATGCTAAGTAATTATGAGTGGTAGTTGAAAGATGAATGGCCAATTTGCTGTGGGGTGAAAAAGAGACCCAGAGATACTGCAAGTTCATCTCCAAAGGCCGTAGCCTTCTGTGTCCTAAGCCACAGCTCATTTGTAGCCTTCACCTTATGTGGAAGAGGTGCGAGGTAGGGGACAGCAGGATTTGTGGGCTGGTTAAAGCTTCCCAAGTTGCCACTCTCCTTTTCACAAACAATAGACTCTTTTTTTTTTTTTAATTTCAAATTAATATATGAGTACAAACAATTAGGTTACTTTGTTTGCATTTGTTAAAGTCTAAGTTGTAGTTGAGCTCTTCACCCAGGAGGTGTGCCATATACCCCTTCATTATACCAATAGGTGAGAGCTTATCATGACCCCTACCTCTGCCCTTCACCTCCCTCCCCTTCTCCCCCCGCTTCCCCTACTTGAATTTAATTGTGTTCTTTTTTTTCTTGTGTGGGCATGTAGTTGTTCATCTACTAGTTTCATATTAGTATTGAGTACATTGGATACTTGTTTTTCCATTCTTGTGATACTTTACTTAGGAGGATGTTCTCCGAATCCATCCAGATGAATAAAAAAGATGTAAAGTCTCCATCTTTCTTTATGGCTGAATAGTATGCCATGGTATACACATATCATAGTTTATCCACTTGTGAGTTGATGAGCACTTGGGTTGTTTCCACATCTTGGCAATTTTGAATTCAGCTGTGATAAACATTCTAGTGCAAATATCCTTAAGGTAAAATGATTTTTTTTCTTCTGGGTAGATACCTAATAATAGGATTATATAATCAAATAGAAGGTCACTTTGTAGATCTTTGAGGATTCTCTATATTTCCCTTGAGGATATCAGCCTGGGAAAAGATTATATGAAGACAACCCCCTTGGCAATTGCAGCAACACCAAAAATAAATAAATGGAACATGATCAAACTAAAAAGCTTCTGCACAGCTAAGGGCATAACAACTAAAGCAAACAGATAGTCTTCAAATGGGAGAAGATATTTGCATGCTATGAATCCGGCAAAGGACTAATAACTAGAATCTGCAGAGAACTCAAACTAATTAACAAAGCAAGAGCAAACAATCCCCTTGATCACTGGGCAAGAGACATGAACCGAACCTTCTTCTAAGAAGACAGTTGAATGGCCATCGGACACATGAAAGAATTCTCATCAACCTCTCATCATCTCTAATCATCAGATAAATGCAAATTAAAACCACCTTGAGGTATCACATAACCCTGGTGAGAACAGCCCATGTCCCAAAGTCCCAAAGCTACAGATACTGGTGTGGTACAGACAGAAAGGAGCACCTACACACTGCTGGTGGGACTGCAAACTAATATGGCCTCTATGGAAAGAAGTATGGAGAACCCTCAAACAGTCACGTGGACACGTCTACCCTTGGTTTGCTTCTTTATTGTTTTCTTCCATGAGCTATTTGGTTTTCATGCTCCCTTTTCCTGGCTATACCTCTCACCTCACCACCCCTCACATCAGTTTGGTTTACTGGTAACTTGATGATTCTTGATCTTGTCTCATCCACCATTTTGCCTTTTTTTGGTTGACTATTTTAGTTCATTCTATAGAAAGCATTTCTCTAGTGACTTCTGCTATCTTTTCATTATATTCTTATACTGTTACACAATGACATTGAATATTTAATGTGTTTTTTACAAAGCAATGTTACTAACATGCTGTGTGTTGAATGAGACATATGTGGTTAGGCATGAGTAAAAATCATTATCTCTATTCTCTCATGTAGTGTCAATTTCTCCATCTCCAATGGTAGCTGTCAGCATATTCAAATCTCATCCATCTTAAAAAAAAAACTCTGTTCTCTCTCCTGTTCTTTTTTGAGCATACCACTCTATATCTTTCTTCCTTTTGGTATCCTTAACTATCTCCTCTGTCTGCATTTCTCTCTTTCGCACTGATACCTAAGTGAACTTTCTAAAACAGAAACTGTTATTGCGCTCACCTGCTTGAAATCTAACAATAAATTTCTTCCATTAACTCTAGATGTCCAGAGAGACATTTTCCAGCCCCACTTCTCAACCATAGTTTTAGGTCATTAATTACCTCCTCGAATCATACCCCCAACTCCATGGGGTGTCCTGTGGTTCTCTAAATACAATCATGGTTTTCTTGTCCCCTACCTGTGTTCATCTTAACTTTTCCTGGTAGATGACTTTTCCCTATCAGTGACATTCACCAGTACCTGGTGACACTCTGTTTAATCTTTCAATACCCAACCCAGGAGACCTTTCTTGTGCCAGGAATCTAAAGCCTTCCCTGACCTTCTCTTTGTTTCTGAGTATCTTAGCTATGCCTCTGGTCTCATTAATTGCCATGTGAATGTTGATACTAATGCACTGTGAGCTTCTAGAACTCTTGGACTTTTTATCTGTCTTTACATCCTAGCTTCTAATATAATACTTGCTATAAAGAGATATATAAATATTTATTGAATTATATTTCATAATATAAACTGGGACTCCAGTTTATTTCATACTGTGGTTTTAGACTCATAAGTCATTATCAGTTCAAAAGTGAAAGAGTCATTTACAGAGCTATGAACCCAGAAAGTATGCCATCGCTTCCAGGAGGTGTGTAGTTCTGGACAGGCTCCAGCCTCTCAGAAGAATATGGGTCATGGAGAATCACCTGGCTTCTTAGCCCTGAACTTCCTCTCCCCATCTGCTTTTGATTTGATCTGCTGAAAAAAGCAACTTCTCTAGACTCCTTGGCTGCCAGAAATGGCCCTGGAAGATTTGGCTATTGTGAAGGAGGAAATACAAGTTCCACTGGTCAGATACCTACCAAAAATGAGGTCAGAGGCCAGAGTGGTCAGCAGTCAGGCCTCAGCATTGGGGAGATTTGAATAAAGTGAAAGGGATGATCTTCATGTCAAACTTCATGTGTGCTTTATGGAGCCAAGGAACAGCTGCAGGCTCTGTCAGGAGCACCTTACAAAACCCTGCTGTGGGTGTCTGATTCTCTATACTGCCGACTCAGCTGTCTCTAAACTTCACGTGTATGGTTCCTTAATTGCACTGAGTCCAGCTGCCCAGAGCCAAGCTGTGAGCAGGAGATCCAGACTCCTGAAGGCTCCCAATCTGGCTTTACCTCTGGGGGGGGGGGGGGTAGCAGGCACATCAGCTGGCACAGGGCCTTGGCAAGTTTTCCTTCCCAGAGGCCTCCAGTGTGTGCTGCAGCTGCCTGCAAGGTCAGGGTGGGTTGCCATGAGTGTGTCAGCACTTCCCTGAGTTTAAAGTAGGTAGAAACTGCAGAAGATTCCAAATTTGGGGGAGCATCTCTGTCTTGTGACCAGATATCATGGGAACTATTCTCAGAAGAACCAACACCGTGTCCTCATACTTCATGTTGAGCTCACATCATCATGAGATGGCTCTGAAATAGACAGAAATTTTACTATTTGTGTGTGTACAAATATACTATGATTTTTATGTCATATAAATAGTTGTGATGCATGCTTTTTAAGTATTGAAATGCTTGTATTTTTTCTGGGAGCAGTATGTTTTTAAATTTTTTTTTTAATTCTGAATCTGAATGTTTTACAATTTAAGATATACCTAGAGAGTCATTCTCTGCATTAAAATTGCAAATCCAACAAAACTGAGCTCATCTAGAAAGCATTCTTCTATACCTCTGAGATCCTCAAGAGAAGAGTGAAAATGACAATCAATGAATCTGTTTCTATTGCAAGAAATATCCCTTACTCTAGTTCACATGCTTTCTGAAAAAGTAGAATATAAACATGATGGAATTGTAATTGATACAGATAACTACATCAGATACTCCACCTACAGATGATAAAACTAGAAAGGACAAAAGCGAGCTGGCCAGCCTGAGCAAGAACAAGACTCCATCTCTACTAAAAATAGAAAAATTAGCCAGATGTGGACCTGTAGTCCCAGCTACTTGGAAGGGTGAGGCAGGAGGATCACTTGACCTCAGGAGTTTGAGGTTCCAGTGAGCTGTGATGGTACTACTACCCTATAGCCAGGGTGACAGAATAAAACTCTGTCTCAAAAAACAAAACAAACAAGCTGGCAATGTTCTCTTTGAAACAAAGCTGTAGCTGGCAATCAGTAAGAAGATAGAATCCTTAAAAAAGAAAGAGCTTTTCAGAAACATCTCCCCAAAGTTTCCCAACAAGAGATTATTTTAAAAGGTTAAGTCAGAGGAAAATATCTGAATTCAGTTTATAACTCTTATTTCTCCATTTATGACATTAGAGTTATAATTCTAGCACTCCTATAAAGTAGTAAAGAATTTTCAACAGCTGGAAAAATTTGCACCAAAGTGGACTTACCGTTTTGGTAAGCTGAACTCTTAAGTAATATTTTATTTTCAACTTTCTAGCGTGGGTGGAAAGTTTTATATAGTGTTTTGAGTGATTATTTTATTAATTTACTGCTAATAAGTGTAATACCAATGCATGTTTAATATGCATACTTTTTAAAATTTACAATTTGTGTTAGGGGATTTTTTTAAGTTGTCACGTAAATATTTGGTTTTACTTTTCACTTCATGAACTCTAAATACAAGAAAAAATAAGATGCCAGTCTCAATATCAATGTTTCAATGTTATGTAAAATAAATATCATCTTAATGACTTTGGCATTTTCTTTGGTGTTCTAATCAAATAATTAATGGAATAGTAAAACAATAGTAAATGAAATGATGATAATAATAAAAACTCATAATCACACATATAACACCCACACATACACATATAAACACAGAGGGAGTTTGCAAGGCACAGACCAGGTTACTGTATTTTTCCCACACATATTTCAGTTTCAATTTGATCAAATTGAATGCTGAGCCTTCTGAGAGTCTGGTCAAAATTAGGACTCCAGTTGGTTAAAACTGTATTTTGGTTTCTCTGTGTCACAATGAAACCAAAGGCTGGCCAAAAGGGTTTCACTGTGTGATCTCTTAATAAAGGCAGTGCAAGCAGCATTCAGACATGATGGATTTCCCTCGGCCTCCGCCTGAGACAGGAATTCCTCCATTGTTAGTTCAGTGCCTTTGAGCTGCAGCAACTGACTCGGAGCCTCCTGGGTGCCAACTCCGAGGGGATTTCGCTTTCCACAGCCAACTCGTCTGCGGCGCAACTCAGGCCCCAGTTCCAAGAAGGACTCATGTTCTGACCCCTCTCTTACTTTCCTCAAGGAGCTCTCTTACTTTCCTCAAGGAGCCTCAGGGGTCCATGAAAAATCTACTTATAACCCTTTTCATTCATTCAGATTAGGTTTCTCTCTATTCTTCCACGATAACAGACAAAGTAAAGAAGTGTAGTTTCTAAAGAAAGGGAGACTTTTTTTTTTTTTTTTGCAGTGTTTAGTCGGGGTTGGGTTTGACCTCCACCTTCGGCATATGGGGCCAGCACCCTACTCCTTTGAGCCACAGGCACCACCCAAAGAGAGACTTCTTAAAATAAGGCGTTGGCAGGAGCTACAAGTCTCCTTCCCTGTTTCAGGTTCTTAGTCTGTCTTCAGGAGAGAGCTCACCCGAGGTCAGAGAGGTAGTGAGTAATTCAGCCAGGATTCAAACCCAAGTCTAGCTGCTTCAAGAGCCCTTTCGGCTCTGTCAGTGGTTCTAAAGCTGTAACATGCCTCAGAATTCCCCAGAAGACTGGCTAAAATTCAGATTGCTGGTCCTCACCCACCCCTCCAGGAACCTGGGTTGGGGCACAAAATTTGCATTTCTAATAAGATCCCAGGTGATGCTGGTGAGGCTGGTTCTCAGCACACTTTGGAGAACCGCTGGCCAGGGTTCTCCACGTAAGGGGAGCTTGTCAGGAGAGTGCGCCCCCACGCCCAGGTGAGCCACAGGTGACACTTGGAGGAAATTACACCAGCTAGTGGTAGCTGCAGGTAAGTACATAGTAATTATCATGTCTAAACCACATGAGAAGTGGCTAAATACAAGTTTGAAAATAATTACAAGTGAAAACCAGAGAGCAATTAATTTTTAACGAGCAGTGATAGGAATCAAAGGTGACTACAGTGAGGAATTTGGGCCATAGCCAGCCTCAAAATTTGCAGGGTTCAGTGCAAAATGAAAGTTTGGGGTCCTTTGTTTAAAAAGCAGGAATAACTTGTCGTCAATGGTACTAAAATGCAAAGCTTTCCTTTTCTTAGTCCTTCAACTTATCATGTTGGTTTTCTTTGCTATTTAATGAAGTTCTAAATCTTAAAAAATTAAAATTTTGAGTTATTTACATGAAGTTTACCATTCGGCTTTGTAATGTATAATGTCAGCTTTGCATGCAAATTCAAGAACATTTAATTCCTAGGTGGAATTGCTGATGCTACACAATTCATATTGCAGAGTTCCTGAACACAGGTACACCTCATTCTTAACGGGACAGTGGAAATGTTGCACAAAACTAACTGAGCTTTTTGTTTCACTTCTTCCTATGTGCGCATTCGACCAACACTCTGTACCTTCAGCTTATTGATGAGTAAGAAAAGAATTAAGCATCAGTTGGGTTATACCCTTCATACGAAAGCTATAAATTAGGTTCCCCAACTATAGCACAAGAATATGGGGAAAGGGGCAAGGGGAGGGAGAGGAGGGGGGAGGTTAGGGTAGAAGGAGGGTAATTGGTGGGGCCACATCTACGGTGCATCTTAGAAGGGTACAGGCGAACCTTACTAAATGCAGAATACAAATGTCTTCATATAATAACTGAGAAAATGCCAGGAAGGCTATGTTAACCAGTTTGATGAAAATATTTCAGATTGTATATGAAACCAGCACATTGTACCCCTTGATTGCACTATTGTACACAGCTATGATTGAATAATAAAGACAATATAAAAAAAATTAAAAAAAAGAATTAAGCATCAGTAACGAAGGGTTTCTCTGTGCTCCCCTTGCCTCCTATACGACCTTTTTCAGCGTAAGTGGTTAGCTAATGCAGAGAAGTATCAGTGGTAAGAAAGGATATGATCGGATTCCTTTGTCATTGTTACTTAGAACACCGTTGCCTTCTTTCTGCGTTGGAAGCAAGTTCTGGTTAGAGGTGTGGCTTCTCCAGGCTATCAGTACCCCTTCTACTCAGGTAGTTCTAAGATGCTCACCTTGTACTCACTTTGAACTTCCCTGCACTGTGGGCCCACCAGAATCCTGTGATCATGGGAGATCTTGAACACTGGGGAAGCCAGGAGTGGGCGACATTCATAATTCATGCATATCCTCTGTTCATATGCATCCTCCAGTGTTCCACGGGACTTCATTTACACAATACAAGTTCAAAGACAAAATTATTAAGAATATTAAGACAGGGAAGCAGAGTACTAAATCATTCATGGGGCTCTTTTGAGCATGGGGCCCTGTGCCACTCCACACATTGCCTATGCAGGAGGCCAGATGATTAGGGTACCAGAATGATGAAGCATAAAATGGGAAATTATGAAGGGAATTTCCAGAGGGAGAGAATCCAGTGGAGTGGGTAGAGACACACAGGTGTGCCATAAAAATGTGGGAGAAATCATATTCTATCTCAAGAGACACTTCCTTTCTAGTAGACCTTTGTCACTATTAAAGGGTCACGGATCTAGCTGGCTGGAAATAGATTATTCCTGGGGAAGAAAAGTGCCCACAACTATGAGACAAGATCATTTATGTTTCTTTTCTCCCCCTTTCTCAGAAAAAAATTTTTGTTTAAATTCATGCATAAGAATCACAGTAGATGTGAGATTACTTCATTTTTATGTGTTACATTTTCTTTCAAAAGCAAGAAACCATCTCATAAAAGCTATGTATGTTATTGATCAGTATAATAAAAGTATCAGAAGATAATTTCAAGCCTTCAATTGCCTAGAGGACATGTTAGTTTCTTTAATGAAATTATAAAAAAATATTTCCACTTATTTGTTAGTTTTTGATATGAAACCATGTTTACTAAATCATATTGTTATTACTTTCTTTTTCTTCTCGGTTATTACTGTGAAATTTCAAGGCACAATGCCTAATATGCTGGGGATTGTTTTGTAACACAGCTAACATTTTATGAAAGAGTAATATATCTTTGCTTTTCAGATTACTGTCACATGAACTAAAATTAGGTTTCGTATCTATTTGTGTTAACCAAACTAGGAGAAAATTCTTATCAAAGCACCATTATCAGACTTTATATAAAATATATTCACTTTTTTCCTAAGGGTTAGACATTGTATGCTATCGATTAAAGTAATATTGTTATCTAGTATTTAACTTTTCCACGTAAATTTCAATTTAAAATAGGATGCAAACTATTTTCAATAAGTTTTAATATACACAGTTAACATGTCAGTGTTCAAGACTGAATTCTAATATTTGAGATAAAAGGATATCTTGTAAATTTATAACTTTTAATGATAAATTTGAATTGGACAAGTAATTTATTAGTATTATATTTTATTTTGGTAAAAAATGCAAACAATACAGATAAGTAGCAGTCCTCCCTAATGAGACCCTTCAGAGGTAACAATAATTGTCAGTGTTATCAGAATTACTTAAATGATATTTTGGTATTTACATCATAAGGTACATATGAAAATTGGTTATCTTTTAAATACATGATGTCATTTTGGGGTTATTGTCCTGAAACTTACTTTTCAAAACAAATACCAATATATTTTAGAGTTCTAAGCAGATACGTTTGGATAGAAATAATCTTAATTTTGAATGCTGACAGTGTTTGTTAGATGTTTATTCATTTATTGCCTTTTCAATGGCATTTTGGCTGTTTCCAATTTTTCGCTTTATATACAATGCTAATGATAAACAGTCTGCCACATGCCTCTTTGTTTAATATAAAGGTATTTTTGAGAATACAAAGAAAAAAATAGAACTTGAGGTGAAAGACACACATTTAGAATTTTTAGAAATCCTGTCAAATTGTTCCCTCAAAAGACTTTACCACTTTATATCCATGTCCAAATATCCATGGCAAAACTTGTTACTTTGAGTATTTAAAAATATTTGGAAATCTAGTAGGGAGATGTTGGTGTGCATTCTCTTAGGAGCACGTGGAGAGTCTCACATTCAAAACTTTATTAATCAAATTAAGTATATTAGCAGAGGAGAAAATCATACACTACATACTAAAAATGCATTTTATAAAATCCAATTTATAAAATCTCTCTTTGTGATGGTTGCTTTTATATGTCCACTTGGCAGGGTTATGGTACCCAGATAGTTGGTCAAACATTATTCCAGACGTTTCTGTGAAGACATTTTTTAGATGAGATTAACATTAAAATCAATAGACTTTGAGTAAAGTAGATTACCCTTCTTAATGTGAATGGGTCTGCAATCAATTCAAAGCTCTAAAAGAAAAACAGACTGAGCTCCCTGGACGAAGAAAGAACTCTCCCAGCAGACTCTGTTCAAGCTTAACCTGCTGCATCGCCTTCTCTGGGTCTCCAATCTCCAATCTGCCGGTTTACCCTGCAGATTTTGAGCTTGCCAGCTTCTACAATGGTTTGAGCCAGTTCTTTAAAGTATCAGTCTGTTAGCTGATGAATCTATCCATCCATCCATTCATCCATTCTCTTGGTTCTATTTCTCTGAAGCACCCTGACTTATACATTCTGAATTTAAAAACAAAGAATGAAATTAAAAAATACTCTTAATTTGAACCAGAACCAAACTTCTTGAATTTTATAAAGGCATCCAGTGCAATATATAACAGGCAGCATACTTCAAGTTGAAATACCACCATTTCCACCTAAGCTTGACAAGTTTGGTTATAACTATGATTATTTAAAATTGTACTGAAGTCCCTACACAATATAATTAAAAAAATTAAATGAGAGATATAGATATCGGGAAGAAGATAAAACTATTTGCAGATGATATGGTAGAAAATTCAGGACAACCATTGAACAATGTGGTAGGAGGTCTTCCTGCCTGTGTGTGGCCTCCTCAGCTGTCACGGCAGACGAGTGTCTTCCAGTTTCTGCATCCAGCTCCCCTGAGATCAGCCACTGAGGTTTCAGTCTTCCGGTGAGGTTCTCAGGGACAGAGCTCCCTGCTTCTCAATCCAGTTCATGGTTGCTGGCTGGGGACAGTCCTTGGGGTAGCACCGTGTCCACATCTGTTCTCTGCATATGAACGTCCACAAGCCTACAACATGGATGTTCATTGGCAGACTCTGTAACATAGAATCACAGAGGAAAGGAAAGGAGGGAATTATCAAGCCTGGCCCACTATTGATCAACAGCTCGTCAAATTAAAAAGAAAAAGTATTTGGCAGAAGTCACATATCTAGCGAGGGACATGGGAGTCATACATCTTGACTCCTGATCTAGTCCTCTTTCCAAATACTACATGGGAGCTCGACGCCTGTGGCTCAGCGGGCTAAGGTGCCAGCCACGTACACCTGAGCTCGCGGGTTCGAATCCAGCCCGGGCCCGCCAAACAACAATGACGGCTGCAACCAAAAAATGACCAGGCGTTGTGGCGGGCGCCTGTAGTCCCAGCTACTTGGGAGGTGGAGGCAGAAGACTCACTTGAGCCCAGGAATTGGAGATTGCTGTGAGCTGTGTTGCCACAGCGCTCCATCCAGGATGACAGCTTGAGGCTCTGTCTCAAAAAAAAAACAAATACTACATAGGCATATAAATGTAATCGTAGTAACATTCCTGACTATTACAGATGCTAGGGATCACTTTAAATTCTTTGTATGGATTAACCTGCTTGATTCTCACAACAACCTGCGAAATGGATACTTACTTTTCTTGTTCCCATTTTAAAGATGAGAAAACTGAAGTACAGAGAAGTTGGTGAACTTGCCATGGTCACACAGCTAGAAAAACGTGGAGCTAGAATGTAAGCCCAGTTTGTCCTTATCCATCATCATCGTCATTGCCATTATCATTATAATAATCATTTCATTCTTTCAAGAAGCCATCAAGAAAAATTCCTCCTGGGTGTAACCTCTTTCAGTTAAAAAAAAATAAATAAAGCACTGAGGTTTTCTAAAGCGCTACGTAGAGAAGACCCAGTACAAAGCACAGTTCCCGGCCTGGGGGGTTCTGATCCTCCAAGAGTCCTCATCAGTATGTCCCTCTCGTCCCTTCTTCCCCACCTTTATATGCCATGGAGTTTCTCTACTCATCTTTTGGGCTGGACTCACCAATGCCAGATGTTAGTATTAATATAACTCTGGAAAGAACATAGGCTTCACTGTATAGACATGGGTCAGAACCCAGATTTTTTTCCTCTTTCTAGTGTATGTATTTTTTTCTCTTAAAACTCTCCTAACTTTGAAAGATCATTGTCATGATGAAATAAACCCTTCATTTCTTTTATTTCATAAATATTTTTGAGCCCCATGCCACATGTATATAGTAGTAAGAGTAGTATAGTTAGTAAGAGCATGCATTCAGTACCAGATAGCATAAATACTAAACCCACCTCTGTCACTCACTAGCTAAGAGACCTTGGGCAAGTTATTTAACCTTGTTAAGATTCCCTCAGTTTCTTTACCTATAAAATGGGGCTATTGTTTTTTGGTTGAGTTTATTAAATGAGGTATTATATACGAAGTTCTTGGCAAGGTACCTGGAAGAAAAACAAAGTTCAAAGAAATCATTTGTATTGAAATGGATATTAATGGTATCTTTCCCTAGAGTTCTAGGGAGGACTAAGTGCATCTATGTATGTAAAGCTTTATATAAGGACTCACAATACAGAACCCATTAAATGAGGCTATTATTATTGGATTGTGTCTGTCCTAGAAATACTGAGATGAATTAGAAGCTCACAGAGAAGGAGACATGCACGAAGGGATACTTGAAATCTAATCAGGTTAAATACAGTAACAAATGCAGTGCATTTAAATCTGGAAGATTTAAATATCTGGAAGCCCAGAAAAGAGGTCCCTGGCCTGTGGTAAGAAGATAGAGGGAGTCTTGTAGGAAGAGTGATGCCTTACCTGAGTGTAAAGGATGGACTCAGAGTCAGCCAGTCCTGCCAGAGGTAGGAGGAATAAGGTGAGACAAGTCCTCAACCTGGGAATTTTGAAATACATGTCTCATTCCTCCTGCCCTGCTCTCCCCTTCCCTCCTTTCTTGTTGCCTGGGGATGGTTTTGCTGTCCAGGCTGACTCATACATGCGGACATCCTTTGGCCAGAGTGTACAACCTGTCTGCACCTGTGGCTACCTCCTTGTCTAGTAGGAGCAATAAGCCTGTACGTGTCCCCACTGCAGGACCAGAACTGCTGCATTTCCCCTCCAGCCAGGTGGGTAACACCACCAAAATCTGACAAAGTCAACCACACAGTCACTGTTAACTGTGAAAGCCCAATTCCCATTAAGCAAATGGAATAATCCCCGGAGTTGCTCCTTATCAATAGAAAATCAGCCACATTAGCACATAGTCCCTCCAGACTGGCCTGTAGGTTGCCCATCTTTATAAACATAAATTAGCTAGGGCTTCCATACTATCGTCCTTGCACTGCTGAGTCCCCTTTTACCTAGAGATCTTGATGAGGTGAAGTGGGAAAATATAAGGAAATTTTTAAAAAGTGGAGCAAGATTTTGATAGGTTTGTTTTTTAAAATACTTTGACTAGAATCTAAAAATATTACATAATCATTTTTATACAAAACAAATAACAACTTTAGATAAAAATACACCAGCCTACTCTGTCCCTTCCCCTTACATTCATAGTCCCAATACACTATCCCCCTTATATTTCCTCTCCCAAGTCATGCAGACACATTCATGCACACAAACACAGGCACACGTTGGTATACATATAGGCATAGTCATACATGAATCTACAAACAGAAACATGTACAAGTACACATAGGCACACAAGCACACACAGACGGACATGTTACAGAGGGAAACCAAAGAAATGCATGCACCTAGGCGCACACATGCACAAAGGCTTGTGGCCTCTATGTAAACAGCAGTCCACAGAATACTGAAGAGGCCGCTAGACTTGGTGCTGAACACCTGGGTTCCCTTCTGGGTTTGCCATTTAGCAGCTGTCTGACTTCAGGAAGGTATTGTATTGTTTTATGCCTTCTATTAAGAACAATAAGAAATAATAACATCCTGCTATAGACTGACAGTTTTTAAACAATGGCTTATTGATAGATGATGACAGAGTACACAATTAGTTTTCAGTGCTTGCCTTTTAAGAAATAGATTTGTGCATAACACATTTTATTCACACTAACCTTTCTTTCATGTTTCCTTGTTAAAATGTTTCTATTCACAGAGAACTCTGTCTGTGTTTTTAAGGAGACTATATGCTATGAGTACGGAAGCTTCTATTTTCTGGTTGATGTGAACCAGTACTAGTGCTGGGGGTCTGGGTTTTGCATGCATAGAAGGCCTGAAAATGAAGGTCGCAAACTTGTCCCAGAAAAAGTGCTACATACCTCCTTGCTGAATATCGCCATGGTGACATGCAAAGCACTCTCTTTAGGAAGCTATGCACTGATCCAGCATCTAGTCCCTCCCTTCAAAGCAATTTTGGAACTCTTTCTCGGAAATGGCTGTCAGAGCTGTCATCATGTGAAGTCTGACAACTAAGTTTGCTAACTTACAACATGTGCTTACCTTGCAGCACTGTACAAACAACTCAGTAAGGTTTCACAGCCTTGGTATATCAGTTCATCATTATGGTTGCATGTTTTGTGTGCTGTATGATGAAAGCTCTGACAATCATTTAGGAAAAAAGAGTTCCCACATTGCTTCAAAGGAGTAGGTGCTGGTGTCAATGATAATCAGCAAAGTAGTATGTAACACTTAATTGTCAGATCTTCATATAGTGAGATGTTTCTCCCCAAGCAAGAATATACCACCATTAATAGGAAAGGAAAAAATAAACTACAGATATCTGATTCGAGGCAGTGTCCAGACTCTGACATGAGGGTACCTTAGGAATCACCCTCCAGCATTCTGGAAGTCAGGTTCAATATTCCCGTAGCTCACAAGGAAATGGCTGACAGATGTGATCACTCAAAAATTATAACTTCTGTTGATGCAAGAGACCATAAACAGAGTAACAAACCAAATGACAAACACAGATGCAACATGTGCAGTAAACAAAGGATTTATATCTAGAATCGATAAAGCGCTCCTATAAATTCATAGGAAAAAGACAAATTTCCCAATAGAGAAATGAGCTTGAGAAATGAATAAGAAATTCATAGACGAAAAGTAAAAATTCAATATACATATGAAAAGATGTTCAACCTTACTAGTAATTAAAGAAATGCAAATTAAAACTATAATGAGCTGTCTTTTTCTATCCTGATTACATTTGTAAAAGTTTAAAAACCTGACAATGTATGGTACTGTTGGGGATTTAAGAGAAACTGGGATTGTGGAAGCCAGAGTAAAGAAAGTCAAATCTGTCCCAACTGTAAATGTATATACCCCTGTGGCCCCTCATCTCCACTCTAGGGTTCTTACCTACAGAAATACTTGCCCATCTGTGCAAATATTGATGTAACAGGTGTTGATTACACCATAGTTTGTATAGGACAAAAAATGGGAAAATTCATATCAGTAAAGAAGGATCTAAATAAATTTTGGTTCATCATAAAATGAAATATTTGCCAACTTTAAAAAGAACAAGATAGACATGGAGAGAGCTCCTAGGGATACTATTAGTAAAGAAAGGCGTTATAGTGTCCATCTATGTTTTGAAATGGCAAGTGGCATATGTACATACGTATGTGCATGTAAATGCATGGAAAAAATTAGAACAAACACACATGGAGCTATTAGATTGAACGATATAATATTGTTATATGTGATAAATTTTGACCTATAAAATGGGAAGGCCATATGGTTCAAGCTACTGTTAATAATAATTATCTCTGAGCAGTTGAGTAGAATATAAAAGGTATATTTAAAAGAAGGAACATTTTGTGTGTTATAGTATTCTTAAATCTGTATAATTGGTATGTATTTATGTATCTTGAATGAATTTTTAATGTTTTGAAAGTGAAATGTGGATTAACACATTTATGATGAGTAATAATTGTATGCCTTGTGGTGTGCGCCTGTATCATTGCCATGTGTACCTGATATGTGTGTGTGTGTGTGTGTGATTCAGAAGGAATCTTCTTATGATCATTATTGCAAACCTTACAATGTGCCAGGCACTATGCTGAGCACTTTATATGCATTATATCACTGAATCCTCAGAATAACCCCAGAGGATATTAGACCCATTTTCCAGATGAGAAATAACTACCTGATACCATAACTCTACCTAGACCCAATTTAGAGAGGTTAACATTCCCTAATTCATGGTGTTACTTGCAGAGCTAACACATGAATCTCAGAAGTCTAGTCTTCCAGTATGGATCACACTCACTATGAAAACAAGGTCTTTGACCATGTTTTTCCTCCCTAGACTGTGGCCCCAGTTTGAAGCCCAAGCTTCAAGGTGGCAACCATTTAAACCCCCCTCCCCAAGGGTTATAGTGATGTTGAGAATGTCAGTACTACTAGTCATACCACCAGCAGATTCTTTTTCCATATATTGTTTTCATTCTTAGATCTTGTATTTGCAAAGATTATTACCCTAAACCACATGTAATAAATGATAAACAAATTATTTTCTTTTAATAATTTTATTAAATCATAATTGTGTATATTGGTGCAATCATAGGGCAGAATGTGCTTCATATAGAATCAGAAATATTTAGATCGTACTGTTAGAAATAGCCTTCATGGCATTTTCTTGATCACTACATATAGACATTGATACTCTACATTTAATAAGTTTCACGAGTACCCTGCTAAGATGCACTGTAGGTGTGAGCCCACTAATTGCCCTCCCTCCACTCATCCTCCCCCCTCCCTGCCCCTCCCTTTCCCTTTTCCCTGTATTCTTGTGCTATAATTGGGTTTTAGCCTTCATATGAAAGCTATAAATTACCTTCATATTAGGGCGGAGTAAACTGGATACCTTTTTTTCCATTCTTGAGATGCTTTGCTAAGAAGAATATGTTCCAACTCCATCCATGTAAACACAAAAGAGGTAAAGTCTCCATCTTTCTTTAAGGCTGCATAGTATTCCATGGTATACATGTACCACAATTTATTAATCCATTTGTGGGTCGATGGGCATTTGGGCTTCTTCCACAACTT
>CAUYON010083840.1:0-17882 GCA_963573935.1 Arctocebus calabarensis | reverse complement strand
TTGAGGGCTACAACTTCTTGTCTCAATGTGTCAATATCTTTGGTCATTTTCTCTTTGAACTCATTCAGTTCTTGAGACATCTTTTGGGTCATCTTTTGGATTACTGCTTGAAATTCTAATTCCATCTTTTCCTCCATTGTGCTGATCTTAGTTGTTATCCAGACTCTGAATTCAACTTCTAACATCTCAGCCATTTGCTTATGCAAGGGATATTGTGCTTCATCTACCTTGTCATTCCTTGGGGGAATTGATCTACTCTGGTTATTCATATTGCTAGAGTTTTTCTGTTGATTCCGCCTCATGATTATTTTTCACTGTTGCTTATAACCGTCCTCCGAGTTGGGGAGGTGTCTCTCCCAGATCAGACTCTGGCAGATTCACTCTGTTGTTACCGGATCTTTGTAGAGAGTGACCCTGTGTCTCTAATGATTTCTCAAACCCTGCAGGGTGGAGAGCTTAAATCCTCCTAAGCCTGCTTAGAAGACACTTTAAATTGCTAACTTGGGCTAAGCAGAAGCTTTCCTAGGAAAGCGCTGTGGCTGGGATCACTCCTTAAGTGGCTCTCCACTTACCCAATGTGCCCAAAACCAGTCTCACCCTATGCCTCTGAGGGCTAAGGCTGCGAGGCGTCTCAGTCCCCGCCTGTAGGCTGCTCAGTCACTAGATTACTTGCTCCCGCCCAATGCCTGTTCTGCGACCCTGAGGGTGGAGCTTGTCAGGGCACTTCTCCTACAATGGCTCCACACAGCCCACCACCAAACACTGGCAGCTCTGTCTGGCTCGGTGGCCCAGTCTGGGGCCCCAGACAACACTCAAAAACCCCCACACTCCTGCCCGAGTTCTCCCAAGGCAGTTCAACTGAGTGCCAAGTCCAAAGGAAACCCAAACAGCTCACAGGCAAGGCCTTTCCAGCCTGTAGTCCCACTGTTGCCCCACCCAAGCTGCTGGCAGGATCAGACCAAACGAACAGACGCAACCACTTGCCCTATCTCCGCCGCTTTTGCCTTTCTCAGGGTGTCCGGAAGCCTCACGCTGTCTCCCTGTGTCCCCAAAGGGAAGTTTCTGGGCAGATCCCACCTGCCAGAGATGCCTGAAGTCTTCTCTCCCCAGTCTCACTGTGCCCAGCCACAAGGAAGCTGTTACTCGGCCGCCACCTTGCTCCACCCTGCCGCATTATCTTTTCTATGCCTCTTGACCTCCCTTTACACTAAGAGAATATCTCCACCAACTTGAGCACTATTATCCTACCTGTTGAGTCAGACATTCCAAAAATCTTAGATTGTTGCTGGTGATATATTTATTTTAAGATAGTCAACTGTAGATTATTTATGACAGAACACTGAATTATATCATCTAGAACCCTAGCATTATTTGGCCGTACAAGTACATTATTAATTATTCACAATTTTATATATTTCAAATTATGCTTAACGTAAGCTAATATTCTTGTGCTTGAGTACCTAGTTGGGAATGGCAAGAAGCCAACAGCTCTTTCTAGAAGGGATTAAAGGCAATTAAAAGGAGGTACATTAATAAAATGGCTGTTAAAGTAGACTTTCGGTTAATGAAAATAGTTGGAGTTTACAAATAATACTTCTCACTAGACGTGACTTAACTGGTCTTTAGAGCAAGGACTGTCTTATATCCTTAGATTCTATAAAATCACATACTAGATGCTTAAGCTGAGGTAAATGATTTAAGAGTAGGTATGATTACTGTGAGTAAACTTTTTGTTTAACCCTGAGCTTCTTTGGCAGCCCAGACAAAACCCATGAGGCATATATGATAGTCATAATCTAAGCAAAAGAAATGTGCTGTTTCTTCAAATATGCAGAATTTTTCATTAATAATTAGAAGTATATCATTTGGCTTCCAAATATTTGGGGATTTCTGAGATGTCTCTCTGTTAGTGATTTCTAATTTAATTCTATTATGGTCAAAAAACATACTTTGTATAGTTAGAAGTATTTTAAATTTATTGAGACTTATTTTATTTCAAAATATGCTCTACCTTGGTAAATGTTCCTTGAACACATAGAAAGAATGTACACTTCTTTGTATGGGGTATTGCAGAAATGTCAGTTAGATCCAGTTGGCTGATAGTACTGTTCAGATAATTTGTATCTTATTTTTATCTACTTTTTATGTCAATTATTGAAAGAAGGGTGTGAAAATCTCCAACAATTATGGGCATTTTTTTACTTTAGGATTTTTTGAGATGTATCCTCTAACCACATTTAGAATTATTATGTCATTTTGAAGAATTGGCCTCTTTATCATTATAAAGTGACCGACCCTCTTTATCAATGGTAATATTCTTCATTCTGAAATTTATACTGTCTGACATTAATATTGCTTTATTTTGACTAGTGTTAGTATAATATAGTCTTTTACTTTAACCTGTTGTGTCTTTCTTTATATTTAACACGGATTCCTCATAGGCAGCATATAGTTGAGTCTTGCTTTTTAATCTAATCTGATGATGTTTGCTTTGTAATTAGTATGTTGAGCCATTTGCATTTCAGCAGATTACTGATATGGTTGAATTCAAATCTGTCATTTTACTGTTTATTTTCTATTTGTTCTGCCTATTTGTTATATCCATTTTTCAATGGCTGCTTTAGAGTTTATGGTATACATTTTCAACTTGCCATAGTCTCCCTATGTAAATAATATTATACTACTTTATAGTCTAAGAACCTAACAATAGTATATTTTCACATCCCTCATCTCAGACTTTGTGTTATTATCATACATTTTACATCCTCATGTTGTAAACCCCCAAACATGTTACTATTTTTGCTTTACTTATTTATCTTTTAAAGACATTTAAGTGGTAAGAAAAGTTGTATTTTTGGCTTGACTCCTATAGCTCAGTGACTAGGATGCTGGCCACATTCACCCAGGCTGGCGGGTTTGAACCCAGCTTGGGCCTGCCAAACAACAATGACACCTACAACAACAACAACAAAAATAGCCAGGCGTTGTGGCAAGCACCTATAGACCCAGGTACTTGGGAGGCTGAGGCAAGAGAATTGCTAAAGCCCAAGAGTTTGGTGTTGCTATGAGCTGTGACAGCACAGCACTCTACCTAGGGCAACATAGTGAGATTGTCTCCGGGTGAGGGGTGGTGGAAAGAAAAGAAAAGTTGTATTTAATAGTTGTCCGTGTATTTACTAATTCCAGTACTCCTCATTTGTTTATGTAATAAAGATTTTCATCTGGTATTATATTTCTGTCTGAAGAACTTCCTTTCTTTTATATTCCAAGTGCAGGTCACTTGGTAATGAATTCTCACAGCTTTTGTAAATCTGTAAAAGTGTATATTTCACTTTCATTTCTGGAAGATGTTTTTATTTTTGCTGGATATAGAATTCTAAGTTAACTACCCTTTCTTTCAGTATTTTAAAGGTTTTGTTTCATCGTCTTCTGACTTGCATTCTTTCCAATGAAAAGTGAAGTGCCTTTTTTAAACTTTGTTACTCTGTATATTAGAAGTAGCTTCTTCTCTGGTTACTTTCAAAATTGCTTTTGGAAACTTCAGCTGCATATATTTTAGATCATTTGAGGTAGGCCCTCAGTACAGTGATGCTCTATTGTTTTTTTTAGTCTCTTCCTGTGTTTCATTTTGGATAGTTTCTATTACTATGTCCTCAAATTGACTGATCTTTTCTTCTGTATCTTCTAATTCATTACTCCTGTCCAGTGTATTTCAGACACTGTCCTTTATATCCCTAGAAATTTGGATAGCTTTTAAAATATCTTTTCTGTTTACACTTAATGTGGTTAGTTTTTCTTGTACCTCCTTGAATGTAGAACATTGTTAGGACACCTGAAGTAATGGCTTTATCAACTGATTCTATCATATATGCTATTCCTGGGTCAGTTTGACTAATTCCTTCTCCTCATTTTTCGTTTCACTTTTTGCTTTTTTAATACCTTATAATTTTATAGTGGATGTCAATCATGTGGTATAGGTGCTAGACATTTTGGCATTCCTATAAATATTCTTGAGCTTTATTCTGAAATGCTATGGAGTGACTTTGAAATAATTTGAACCCTTTAAGATTTGCTTTTAACCTTTAAGATTTGCTTTTAAGCTTTATTAGTCAGGACCAGCTCAGTGGTTAGTCTAGAAAAGGGGTGGGGGAACCTGTGGCCTCCTAGGTCCTTAAGTATAGCCTTTTGACTGAAACCAACTTTTACGGAACAAACCCTTTTATTCTTATTACTACACTTTCATTTGTCTTATTTATTTATTGTCTCACTTTGTCACCCTGGTGCCTTGGTGCCATAGCTCCCAGCTTGAACTCCTGGGCTTAAGTGATACTCTTGCCTCAGTTTTTCCATCTTTGGTAGAGGCGGGGGGGTGGCTTCTGCTCCGTTTGGTCTCAAACTCCTGAGCTCAAGCCATACATTGATCTTAGCCTTCCAGAGAGCCAGGATTATGTGTGTGAACCACTGCGCCCAGCTTATATTTTATTTTTTAAGTGAATATATTTAAAATACCAAAGAAGAAAACAAGTTTTAATAAAATAATCCTCCCAGATTGACTGGCACAATTAGTAAGCCATAAGGGCTCAACTGATGGGTGCTATGCTCATGATTTAGTTCTAACTTCTGCTCCCAACTGGCACCAGTATTGCATGAGGCTGATTGGTGGGAGTTTTATGGAGTTGAGTACACCAGTCTGCCAGCTTTTGACAGCCATGCACAGTATTTCTGTTTGAAGTGAATTTGTGAATAGTTGCACAGCTCCACAATATTTTTTAATTCTGGCTGCTTAACAGCCCATCATGTCAAAAAGACCAAGAAAATGATAAAGGAAGAGAATGGACTTTTTAAATGAGGATTGGAATTGTAATATTATCTTCTTTCTGCTAAAGATAAGATGATTTACTTGCTTTGTGATGCTGCATTATCAACATTGAAGAAATTCAGTGCTCATCAGCATTATAACACTCATAAGGACCACAATATTTTAAATTAGAGATAGAGGCAGGAAAGGTTTTATTGTAGAAATTAAAAGATAGAAAGTAAAAGCAAAGACAAGTTTTCAAGCAGCAGCAAGACCTGGACATGGTGCCTTTGAAGCAACTTATAAAGTTTCATTCTAAAGTGCACTGACTATTGCAGGAGCAGGTGTTAGCGAAAATTTTATCTCTATGAGAACAGATAATTAAATTTTATGAAGAACAGAATTAGCAATGTTAATTATTGAAAGAAGATTTCTATAGGAATTTAGCATTTCTGTGTGATATCATGTCTAAACAAAATGACTCGAATATTTCTTTGCAAGGTAAAAGCTAAGTCTGTAAGTCTATATATGATACCTGGCAAAAAAAAATTCATTTCAAAAAAAGCTATCTTTCAATACACTTCTTCAAAAGGAAATTCCTTTTGAATGCTCCTCCAGATGAACATTTTCATCTGTTACCAAAGGTTATGGATCAGCAGGAGGATGTATGCAAATCCTTTGATGAATGCATAGCTATTATGGACCTTAATTGGAGGATACAATGAAAAGTTCACTGACTTTGAGAATCATGACATCACACTCAAATTAGCATTTCATTTTTGCCTAGTTGATATCACCAAGGGACCTAAAGAACTACAGATGGAATTGGTTGAGCTCTTAGTGATGACATTTTAAAGTCATTGTTTGATACTAAGAAAGATCCAATTAATATATTGAAAAATGCAGAATATCCACAACTTTGGCAAAGGTACCTCCAAATTGCTTTCTTATTTTTCAACCACTTATTGCTACAAATCTACATTCTTTTACCTAACCGGAATCAAGGCACCATTAGGGTCTCAGATGACTGATACCCATTTAGGGGATCATCTGAAACTGTGGACCTCCATACTGTAACCAAATATTCAAATGCTTTCCAATAAAAAGCAGATAGGGCTGGAGCCTGTAGCACAGTGGTTATGGCGCCAGCCACATGCACCGAGGCTGGTGGTTTAGAGCTGGGCCCAGGGCCTGCTAAAGAACAATGATAGCTGCAACAAGAAAATGGCTGGTCATTGTGGTGGGCATCTGTGGTCCCAGCTACTTGGGAGACTGAGGCATGAGAATCACTTAAGCCCAAGAGTTTGAGGTTGCTGTGAGCTGTGAAGCCACGGCACTCTACTGAGGGCAAGGTAGTGAGACACTGTCTCAAAAAAAAAAAAAAAAAGAAAAGGAAAAAGCAGAAGAACAAAGTCAATACAAGGTTAGTTAACTTTAAAATTAAATAGTTTTCATCTTTTAAAATTATTAAGGACATGGTAGTAAGATTTTTACAAAAAATATACATTTTAAGAATATCTAATTGAAGTTTCTTGAATGTGGCCTTATTTGTGTACGGCTAAATTTTTTGTTTGTTTTGAGACAGAGGCTCACTCTGTCACCCTGGGTAGAGTGCCGTGGCATCGTAATTTATAGCAACCTCAAACTCTTGGACTTAAGAAATTCTCTTGCCTCAGCCTCCCAAGTAGCTGGGACTATCAGTGTCCCCCCAAATGCCAGGCTAGTTTTTCTATTTTTAGTAGAGATAGGGATCTCACTCTTGTTCAGGCTGGTCTCGAACTGCTGAGCTGAGGTGATCCACCTGCCTAGGCCTCCCAGAGTGCTAGGATTATAGGTGTGAGCCATTGAGCCCACCTGATTACAACTAAATTAATTCAGCCTTCCAACATGAAAAGGTTCCCCACCTCTGAATTAGGATTACGTTTCCCATGCAACTAAGACAATACTCTGAATATGCTACCAGATTACCTTGGGAATTAAGAGATTTTCCACCCTGCCTGTTGGAAACATATATTCTTCCTGCCCAGTGTTGGTCTAGAGATTGTTTCCTCTGGTCCTTTCCAGTGTTTTTGTTCCAGCCTCGGATAATTTCCTAACATCTGTTGCTATTATTATTCAGGTGATGACTACAGGGCCCCCTCTGCAGATCCTCTGCAATATGTCATCAGTCGGCTTTTATAATACTATTATACGTTGTATTTAAGTCGAACTCGTTGCTTTTTCTGTACCCGAGTACTTTCTCATTTCCTCTTTGATTCATGTATTCCTCTCTAATTAGGATGCTTTCACTTGTATCTCCAGCTATCAAAATCTTTAGCAGCTAACAAAATCATTAATCCTTTCTTCAAGGATCAGTTCAAAAGCCTGCTCCTCCGTTCCACTTTTCTGGATAAGCCCTGTCACATATGGTATATCTCTCACTCACTTATTTTCTTCTTTGAACCTTTCTAGAATTCTCCATGTCTGTCTCTCTTAAGGGTGTTACTGCATACTGTATTTTGCTCTTAGTATACATGTACCTTTCCCTTATTGTATTGAAATTTCTTCGTGGGGAATAGACCTAATTTATCTTCTTGCCTTACTGATTCCTGCATAATCTTCCATATAAGGTCTAGTACAGAGAATTACACATAATGAGTAAGAGTTAAGTACATAATTTGTTGAATGAAGGAATTTTTGTTCTTTTGTATGTTTTTTAGTTCATTCATCTTTTGAAGTAACATCTTAAAAGCAGGTTCAGCTCACACACAAAATATCCTATAATGTTCTTTGTATGGATCATTGCTCTCACCCAGAATATTTCTTAGCTTTTTTTATATTAAAGGGTGAAATGGAAGGTTAAGAGTTAGAAGTGTATTTGATCTTTTCCTGACCCTCTCCTCACTTTTGTGTGACTTCAAGCATGTCCACTTGAACCTCTTAGTGACCTCAGCTATGAAATGGGGTTGCCTGGTGTCACAGAGGGATTGTGAAGAGCAGCAAATCACAGTCCTTGCCTACACAGAATCACCTGCAGGGTTCTGGAGCCTGCATAGAAGGATGAGGGAACTATAATTTCCCAAGTCAGGTGGTCAGTTGGACCCAAACTTTGAGTGTCTATAGGAACAATTAGATGAGAGTCCTTGAAAATCTGTTAGTTTTCTCTACTGATTTTCTTATGCTTTTAAGTGTTATTTATTAGACAAAAAAACACATTACTGTGTTTCCCTTTTTAGACTTCAGAAGTGGGAAGGTACTATTTCAGATATTTTAAAAAGAAGTTGAACTTGGGAAAGAATAAAATTACTTTGAATTTTTATTTTATATCATTGAATTTATAAAATCTCTGCCTCATAGAGCATTTGAAAATGATGCTAATCACATTTTAAAGATAACTGTTTGAATATGACTGTATGTAACTCATGAAACGTATTTCCACCTAGCTTTTTGTTTGTTTGGTGTAGTAGGCAAGACAATTGCGAATAAGTAGAGCAGAAAACAAATAAAAATACGGTTAGCCATCTTGCAAACAAAACCTTTTTTGTATCATACCATTAATGTATTTTATGAAATCTTTCAAGTAGTAATGCTTGGAGGATTTAATAGATTCCCCAGTCTTGTTTGTTTTCTAATTGGGAAAAAATCCATTTAATAGGAAATTTCTTAACATTGTATAGAGCATGTGCTGATCATCATTCTTTGACTGCTCTGGGTTTCTGCTGCTTTTAAACTAGCATTTAAATGGACCATTTGATTAATCATTTGTATACTGACTGTAATCCTCCCAAATTTTCTTTCTGGGTTGTACATACTGTAGAAGACAATTATGTCACCACAGATTAAATAAGTGAATTAAAACAGAATAGCGGCTTAATTTGACCTGTGATTTTGCTCTCCTTCCCTTTAGTGGAGTGTGTGCCACTCCAGCAAATAAATGAAGTCATCCATGACAGCTTGTGATGAATTGCCGTATTTATACTGTATATTTTAATAGCCTCACACTAATTTAAATTGAGCACAGAGTAAATTATAATTCAGTCACTTGACTCCTTATATTTAACTTGACAACTCATCCTTATTTGTCCTGGAGGTGTAGTGGAGACCAGTGGAAATGCAGTCAGGTATTTCAATTTCTCTCTTAACCCTTTTCCCATGAAATGCTTCATATTCAAATTCCCTCCAGTTCGAACCTTTAGCACTTCCTATGTAGAAAGAAAATAACAAAGACTCAGAGAGTCTACACTTTCCTTGTACTTCAAAAAGAAAATTAGTATTTGCCCTGCTTTTTGCCATTACCTTCAAATAAGGAATTGGACTTGTTTATTTTTAGCAATTTTAAAGCTCACTCACAATAAGGCCCAGGGGAAGCAGAATTAACCTTCCAACCAGAGTGCCAAGTCTCCCAGAAAATAGAGCGTTTGAGTAGAGGTATTTTTAAGGTGGATTTTACTTTCCTTCTCAAGTTCACAGAAAATGCTTTTTTCACTTTTCCAACATTATGTAATGTCTACTATGTTAGACTGTAGCGTACTAACAGTGATTGCTAATAATGAGTGCAGTAGGTTAGCTCCACAAATAGAGTATTCCATGCTACGTTTTAGGTCAGCACGGCATTTCTTTTTTATTTTGGTATTTATGTCTTTGGTTTTAAATCCAGTAGTTGGGAATCAAACAATCCCTTTCTTGCATCTAGAAACAGCTTCTTATGTAGAGGATTCCAGTTGTAAAGAGCACTTTAATTAAATCCCATGTCACTTACTTGGCACACTGTGACAAGTTGAGCTAAATTGTGGAAGAATTCCTTGAATGCCATCTAGAGTTTTAACTTCATAGGAACCCAATGAAAGTTCTTGATCAAGGGAATGATATGTTCACAACCAGTAGTTTGGGTTAATTCCAAGGTATTGTCTAGCCATATGGAATCATGTTATTTCTAGGTTGGTGGCCTGGAAATGAAATATATCTTAGTGATTATCTGTCTTAGCTCTGAGTAAGTGATATGTTTGAAACTTTAAATAAGTGGTTCACAACCTTACTGTGAGTTAAAAATCACTTGGGAACTTAAAAAATATATAACTATGTGGGTTTAACCTCAGAGATTCTGATTCCATTGTTCCCGGGTAGAACCTGTGCGTCTGGATTTTTTTAAAGTGCCCCAGGTATTATAAAATGAGACCAGGATGGAGGATCTCTACTTTAAAGTCAATGATAACGTCATTTTAACAGAGTTTTAAAGGGGGTGAAAGAGTCCCTATACTTCACATAGTAGTGTGAATAGCTGTAATATTAATATTTTTGCCCTAGAGTTGAACCAACTGCAAATCAATTTTGTTGCTCAGTTTTATACAGGAACAAAAACATAACTGAATATTGTTGGCAAATGACTGTTGACCAGGAAAAGTGTTTAACTGTCTCTTGGCAGTTTTGTGTTAAACGTACAGTTTAGTTTAGTGAGAGCTTTTGTAAATAACTGTAAAGCAGATTCTTGATAGAAACAGGCTTTACCTTTACTTCACCCTCCCCACCCCTAAGTCGATGTCACTACTATAAAATGTATATTTTAAAACTGACCTTTTATTTTCTTGCTCTCTCTGCAGTTTGCAATTCATAATTTGTTTTTTTCTCCTGTATGATTCTGTAGTTGTAATACAAAATAATTCAATGTTGAATGGTGCATAACTATTCAACTATCATAGTAATCCTGAATGTTGAGTTTTTATCTAGAAAAGTCTATGGAGTAAGAAACTCTGCCACAGATCTTAAAATTGACTTCTATTTTATTCTCATTACTCTCTTTTTAAAGTAAAAAACAATTTCTTTTGAGTTGGTTTCACTAAAGTGCTTGGTAAAATCTGAATGGTATGGTCTTTTTAAAAATAAGTGGTTGAAATAAACTAGAATTGTTCTGGATAAATTTATTAATATTTTACATTTCTGTTTTACAAATCTGACTCAGTGATTGATATCTTAAGGAAAATCATAGAGCATCAGGAAGTACTGGGAAGTACATGAGACACAGAGTCACACAGGGTCTGAAAGGAAACCTTGGTTTCCTCCTCTCTCGAAGAGAGTTAAGAGGAAATGTGATTCTGTCAAGCTCCAACATTCTGTAATAGTATCAAGAAAAAGAATGTGACCTTACTGGAAGAAAATGAAAAAATTGGATATATTTTCAAAGCTCCTTATTACTCTTTAACTAAAAACCCCATTTTAAACGTTATTTTTACTTCATCATCCTGTGTTTACCACCCAGTGTCCAAATCACAAAGCAGTTCTTTTTTTAATGGTTTTAGGGTCATACTTATCTTTCTCTTTTGAAAATAACCAATGTGGCCAAAATAGGGTGCATAAATTAAGACTGTTATAACTTAACGGACTTTTAAAGCCATTAATGCTGACCTTTGAGACCTGGCTTTTTCTTTGGTCCCATCAATCACTTTTGTAACCTCTCCCCCAATACAAAAGGTTAGACAGATGCGGATACAGTTTGTATTACTATGGACTACAGTGGTAGGAAGGGGAGACGAATAAAGGAACCACCATATATTTTAGTTGTTGTATTTCATAATGATTATAACCATATTTAATTTGAAGGTGCACATCTTTTCACCAGGAAATAGAAGCAAAATAATAAGAAAACAAAATAAATAAAATTTTAAAATTATATTAAAAAATTAAAAATAAAACAAATGTGCAGGTAAACAAATGTTTGAATGTTAATATCTTTCTATATTTAGGTCATACTATTAGATATTACACTGGAACTTCAGAAGCAAATTATGTCTGAATTGGAAATTCTTTATAAGGTAAAATTTTTTTTTTTTGGTCGTTTTTAATGGTTAAAACATGCCTATGGTAATTGGCTTATAGTTTTGTTTTATTTTTGTTACAGTGTGATTCATCATATATCATAGGATTTTATGGGGCATTTTTTGTAGAAAACAGAATTTCAATATGTACAGAATTCATGGATGGTGAGTTTTCCCTTTTATAATACTTTTAAAATGATTTTTTTTTTTGAATATGGAGTGCTTTAAAACTTGGTTTTGGTCAGGTAGAATTAAAAATAATTAAAATATGCTAATAATTACCACCTTTCTAGTCTAAAATTATATTAGTGTTAAGGGTTCCTGGTGCTAATTATTTATAGCTGAGCTATAATTTTAAAAATGTACCTTCATTTACTTTTATTGAAAATTTAAATAGAACAGATTAAATGCTAGTCTAATCGGTGTTTTGATATTTGATTCTTCTATGCAATCTGTCTTTACTTATAAAAACAGATGTTCTGTTCTTTTAATGTTCTAATAGCCAAAACAGATTTTCTTTTAAAGAAATCTATTAACCCAATGTCCTGTGTCTTTCAGAAAGAAATCAGTTCTTAATTGCAAGATAAGAAATTGTTTTTCAACACAGCTGTTTAGCCAAGATGTGTTTAGTTTTCTTTGGACTTTAGCCCTTTCCTTTACCCTGTATTTTTTATTCATTTCTATTTTGGTAGCTCTTTCTTGATCTGAATATTATGGTGGAATTCATATCTGGGTATCTTGTGTAATGATGTCATCATTGTTGTTATATCCATTTTAAATACAAGCAGTCTTTAAATTTTACATATTCAGTTTGTTAGTTATCTAGCCCATTAAAATGAAACTTTTAAAAGTATATATAAGTTTTTTGTGGGGAGTCTCAGTATATTACCAAAGCAGTTAGTTCATGCCCAGCAAGACTTTTTTTTTTTTTTAATAATTTTATTGAATCATAATTCTGTACATTGGTGCAATCATAGGGCACGATTCATATACATTCAGAAATGTTTTGATTGTACTGTTATAGATAACCTTCATGGCATTTTCTTGATCACTATATAAAGACATTGATACTCTACATTTAATAAGTTTCCCCAGTACCCTGCTAAGATGCACCGTAGGTGTGATCCCACCAATTGCCCTCCCTCCACCCATACTCCCCCCTCCCCCTCTTTAAAGAGAATTTCTGTCCACCAGCCAGGGCAAGTCGAGGAGACATGCAGAGAGAACATGACAAGTAGAAATCTGGCTGGTCAATTGAGGCTTGTCCCTCAAGAGCGTGTGACTCAGTGTCACCGTAGATCAAAGGAGGTAGCTGTTCAGAAGCCTTCACTTCACCCTTGGAAATCAACAACTCAACCTGCTGAGCCCCACCCAACCCCTGGTGCCCCTCAGAAGCATCCCCTATACACAGATCTCGTGCTGGAGAGCAAAGAATAGATCCTGGGTCCTGTCCCAACAGTGTTGTCATCATGGTGTGGCTTTGGACAAATCATTTTGCCTCTTCATTATTATTATCAATAAAACCTGCCTGGTGGGGTGAGAAGGGAGCATGCCGCCTAAGGCCCATTTCCAACTCTGATGGCTTAAGACTCCACTGAATTCCTCTTGCTCCAATCTGATGCTGGCCTTACTAATACTGGTGGGGTTTTTTTTAGCACAGTCTTCTTTCTGGATACCCAAGCATAGGAGCCAGCGGCTTGTTTTTGGTTAGTTTATTGATTACTGTTTGGGGGAAATAATAACAACAAACACTTCCAAGAACTTCATATCTATTCATTATTTTATCTTTACAACAACCCTATGGAGTAGGTACTATGGGGAAACTGCCAGATAGTGGTTAAGCATCTTGCCCAAGGTCACAGAGCTGGTATATCCAGTACCCGGGTCTGTGTGGCTTCAGAGAACTCCTCCTCTATTGCTATACAGGCTTGCCTGAACACTACAATCACCTGGAAATCCTTGAAAATTTCCAAATCCAAGGTCATATGCCAGGCTAGTTAATTTACCATCTTGAGGGAGAGGTGGGATACAGACATCAGTGTTTTGAGAAGCTCCTCCAGTGATCTCAGCATGCGGACAAGTTTGGGAACTATTGCACCAGCCTGGAAAGCTCCCTCTATCCGAGTGTGTGGGATGAGTTCATCAGGTGGCGGTGAGGGACTTGCCGCAGGGATCAGCAAGACTTTGCCTCTTGACTGTACTTGCAAACTCAGGACACACCTAGTTGCTCTGAATCTCTGTCTCCTCTGCACATCCCCCACCTCTTTGCTGCATTACTAGCTCAGTGATCTTGAATAAATCCCCCAGTATTGCCAGTACTCAGCCTTCACATCTTTAACAAGGCTCTCTAATACTTAACAAGCAGGGTTATTATGAAGAGCAAAGGAAACAAAATGTATTAATGTATTGTTAACTGTTCAAAAAAAAAATAAGAAGTATGCTTAATCCGTGTGACCACAGATTCTTCTGGCAGTCCCAGACAACCACCTACACGCGCGCACACACACACACACACACACACACACTCATGTGTCCAGTTTAAGCAACACAGACAGATACACAAACACACTCTCTCCAATGGAACAAAATATAAATCTAACTCACTTTCTGTAATTAAACATTAAATCTTCTCAAACAGCTCAGCTTTCACTTTCATTTTATAAAGAAATCATCAAAATCTCCCATTCTCCTTGTTGCTTGATAGTTGTTTGTCTATATTTAAATTCTGAGAATAAAAGGCTACATTGGCTAAAGATGTGGAGTTGTGTTTTTTTTTTTTTTGCCTAGAATGACAGTAGCAATGAAGCCTTTTTCACAAATTTGAAAAATAAAAGTGTTTTCATTTTCTTGTTGCTATAATAACCTTGTGAGAGATAGAAATGAGAGTCTATTTTCTAACCGAAATTGTTTTCCTCAATCACAGGCTCACTCTTCACACTTGTTGGCTATTATTGTGGGGTTGCTAATGAATGTTGACCTACTAGCACTTGCAATAATGCATTCTTTTAAATACAACTGTGATGTCTTAAATTACAGGGAGTTTTCACATAAGAGGATAATGTATGTTTTACTTGGGTGGCACCATTCATTAGAATTGTCTTTTTACCAATATAGTTAATAGAATAATCCTCATTCAAGTTTAATATTTTATCACTGCAAGATACCAGATGCTGGACTAGCATCACTCATGATAATATTGGCTCCGTGCTCTCTCTAAATCGGTCTCTTCATGCTGAAAAGCCATTCTTTTAAAAATCCCTTGACTGTATCCCCAACTCTTAAAACTTCAATCCTGCCAAGGGATCATCTCTCTCTCTGGAGTTTCTCCTGTCCTGACTGCTGCAATGGCTGTCTATCTGATCTTCCCTACCCTGATCCAACCTCCCACAGAATTATCTTCTCAAAGCACAGATCCAATATCATCATCCTGATTTAAAACTTCTCTTGGTTTGCATTTCTCACTACTTTGAGATACCATCTAACCCCAGTAAGATTAGCCCACATAACAAAATCCCAAAACCAGAGATGTTGGCGTGGATGTGGAGAAAGGGGAACACTTTTTTCTTCTTTTTGAAACAGAATCTCAAGCTCTTGTCCTGGGTAGAGTGCCGTGGCATCACAAGCTCACAACAACCTCAAACTCTTGGACTTAAGTAATTCTCTTGCCTCAGCCTCCCAATCAGCTGGTACTACAGGAGCCCACCACAACACCCAGCTATTTTTTTGTTGCAGTTGTCATTGTTGTTTTTAGCAGGCCCAGGCCAGGTTTAAACCTCCCACCCTTGATGTATGTGGCCAGCACCCTGCCGACTGAGCTACGGGCACTGCCACTAGCATTGTTTCATTAAAGTATTTCCTTCCTATAAATGTCCTGCCAGGGTCAGATACAAACTTGGAAATACATAATTAAGTATGAAACAGGTATACATTTAGAGTCAACAAAAGAAGTCAGAACAAATCTCATACTCAAGAGGCTGAAAACATAATAAGCATCACAAAAATTCAGGATTAGTATTTACCATTTTTTATTAACTGATTAATATATTTCCATAATACATTTCTCCTAAAAAAAATTTTTTTTTTGAGACAGAGTCTCACTTTGTCGCCCCTGGTAGAGTGCTGTGTCACAGCTCACAGCAACCATAAACTCTTGGGCTCAAGTGATCCTCTTGCCTCAGCCTCTTGAGTAGAGGGGACTATAGGTACCTGCCACAATGCCCTGCTCTAACTCAAACTGGTCTTGAACCTGTGAGCTTAGGCAAACCACCGCCTTGGCCTCCCAAGTACTACTACAGTAGTAAAAAGTGCTACCATTTTACAGGTGCAAAATTTTAATTAAATATCATTAGATAATTTCTTCCTAAAAATTATATGATACTATATACAAAAAAATGCATATTTTTTTTTAGAAAGAACATACCAGTTATTTTCAAAAAAAAGTTGAAAAGGTTCAAAGACTTTTTCTTAATGTGGTTGATCTAAATTAGTTTTTTATCATTAATAGTTTTAACCAGAAGATGTGAAATAAATTTCCATTTTACAATTTTACAAGTTTAATGATTGGAAGACCTCTCCATAGGCTAGCTATTGGCCCCACCTATTTAAAATCTCCATTCTCCTCCACAATACCACATACCTCCAGAACCAACTGCCACAAGAATTACTCATATTATTATATCATTACACACTTGTACTAGTGTGCCTTAACAATAGACAAAATACCATAGGAGGGTAGGAATTTTTCTGGAAGCCATTCTAACATCAGAATTTCCAGCAACAACTATGTCGGGAAATAGCTGTAATTCATATGGGTAACATATGTGTTTGAGTGATAGACTCCAACAAAATGACTTGACCGTTCCCTAGTCGTATGCTAGAATGCTCATGCCCCTTCCAATGTTACCAGAGACAAAGGATGGGAATATATAAATATATAACATATATATGTTTTAACAGAAAAATATGACAATGTAAACACATCACTGGGGTCCCTCCTAAAACTTTGAAATGAGCCCATGCAATGAGGGTCTTGTTGTGGACTGAATGCTTGTATATCCTCAAAATATCTATGTTGAAACCTTAACACCCATTGTTGAAGGGGGGAGCTTTGGGCCACAACTAGGTTTAAATCAGGTCACAAGGGTGATGCTTCCATGGTGGGATTAAATGACTAATGAAAGAGGAAGAGAGTGGGGTTCTCTCTTACACGGAATCCAAGACAGCCATGTAAGGACAAAGCCCTCTTCACCAGGAACCTGACCAGCTCTCAGCCTTCCAGCATCTAGAACCCTGAGGAATAAATGCTGTTTAAGCCGTTTAGTCTACAGCATTCTGGTATAGCAGCCCAAATGGCTAAGCCGTTTTGCGTTATTATTTTTAAGCATCTCATCTTTTACTTTAAATGGTAAGTATAAATGTTTATGTACCCATTACCATTAATATTATGAGAAATTATTTTACTCCTTTATTGTTGATTTTATTAATAAGACACAATAAAATCACAGTGTTTGGACAGTTCTCACTGGGTGCTGGCACATTATTTCATTCTCTTTATAGTAGTTGCTTCCATCCCTCTCACATCGCTGGAGCCAAGTTTTCACTGATTCTTTAATAGTTCACAGCTTGAGTGAAAGGGTTAACCTCAGCTGAGCTCTTGTGGCCCCTCCATTTCAGCATTTTTTTTCTTAAGTTCCATAAAGTCTCTATTATTAGAGTAGTTGGCACTGTATAATTATGATTGTTCGACCTTTCCCCCATTTTCCTCTCAGTATGCATGGCGATAAATGGTAAACAGGTGAAGTTATTTCTCCCTCCTGGGAGGAGTGCAGTGAGATGGAGCTTTACTTGAGTAGACTTCCCCAGTGTTTCCCCCCACCCCCATCCCAGGAAGCCTGTGGAACTGCTCGGTGCTTCTTTCCAAATTGAAAGCTGTGTTGAGCACCGTTAGTGTCCTGCCTACATCTCTTTGCATACTTTTTTATAGTTCTCTGCAGTTATCCCCAGCTTCTTTTGCTCTGCTTCGAATGGTTTTGTAAAAGGTTATCACTTTTTTTATGTAAAACTACAGCATCATAAGTTACATCTTTGGAAAGACCAAGCGCTTCAATTCTTAGACCGAAGTACCCTTCTTAAAAATTGTCCTTGCTACTGATAGTTTGCTATATTTGCTGGTATATCTCTGAAAATTTTGGTCTTGGAAAATGGTGAGTGCTTTGGCTTGTTATTTGGGTGTGTGTCTTTATTTGTATATCAACATGTTTGGAGGTGTGCTTATGTCTGTGAATAAAAGCACAATT
>CAUYON010083836.1:0-25284 GCA_963573935.1 Arctocebus calabarensis | reverse complement strand
CCTCAGTATATGGGGCCAGTGCCCTCCTCACTGAGCCCCAGGCGCTGCCCAATTCTTGAAAAGTTATGTGAGTGAGTTATTGAAAGTATTTCAGATAATGTCCAGAAAGCATGACTTTATTATTTTTTTGTGTGTTTGTTTGTTTTTTAGAGACAGAGTCTCACTTTATCACCCTCAGTGGAGTGCTGTGGCATCACAGCTCACAGCAAACTCCAACTCCTAGGCTTAGGCAATTCTATTGCCTCAGCCTCCTGAGTACAGGTGCCTGCCCTACAACGGCTATTTTTTTGTTGTAGTTTGGCCAGGGCTGGGTTCGAACCTGCCACCCTTGGTTTTGGGGGCCAGGGCCCTATCCACTGAGCTACAGGCACTGCCCCACATGACTTTATTAATATTTAACATCATACTTTCTTACATTTACAGAATTAAAAATCACATAAAATATATCATCAGTTTTGTATTTAACAACATATAAACTAGGGATTTGAAAAGATTAAGTGTGTTATTACAAATAATGCGCTTTATACACAGTCTGGCACATAGCAAGTCAATAGATGTTAACAATTAGGCTTACTATTTTCTAGAGTACAAGCCACAAATCCCATGTTAAATGACATACCAGGGATTCAATTAACCAAATCCAGACTATAAGAAAGTTTACAAGACCAACCCTGTTTCTGTGACACATAAATTGCAAAGAAAAACAGAGAAAAGAGAAACAAGGTAAAAAAAATAAAAGACTTGAGCATATCCACCAAATACTAGATTTAGTGACTTTGCTTAAATATGAATATAAACAAATTAGTATTAATATAGTATTTGTTTATATTCATATTTAAGCAAAGCCATTATTAAAATTTTTTAATAAAATTTATTATAAAACAATAAGAAAAATAAGATAAAACAATAAAGAAACAATAAGGAAAATTAATACTAGTGGTATTAACAAACTATTTTTAGTTGTCAATGCCATTAGTAAACTAGCTTAGTTTTAACCTTATTGTTTTATAAAACACTAAGAAAAATTAATACTAATGGTATTGGCCAACTATTTTTCAAATTTTGGGTGTGGTAATTGGCATTGCTGTATTTTTTAAGTTATTATGTTTTAGACATTCATGATAATATAATTATGAATAAAATGATAGAGAATTTGTGGGATTATCTTTAAAACCGTTTGGTTTTCCTGTGAGAGTAAGCGTATGGATTTACCAAATTATCCATGAATTGATGATTGTTATTGCTGGGCTGTCAATGCATGATACTATTCTCTCTATTGCCATATGTAGTTGAGATTTCCCATAACACAAAGTATTTTTTTATTTTTGTAAATTTCAGATTAATATGAGAGCACAAACTATTAGGTTACGATGTTTGCATTTGTTAGATAGGTCTCTGTTATAGTTGTGTCCTGCACCTAGGAGGTGTGCCTTTACATTGTGCCCATCCAGTGGAAGCACACCAATACCCTTCCCTCTCTCTCGCCCCTCCCTCTTCTTCTCTTCCCCCAACCTGAATTGAATTTAGTTTTTCTCTTGTGTAGGCATGTATTAGTTCATCTACTAATTTCATATTAGTATTGAGTACATTGAATATTTGCTTTTCCATTCTTGTGATACTTTACTAAGAAGAAAATTTTTCTTTCTTTTTTTTTTTTTAGAGACAGAGTCTCTACTTAACATATATAACTCTAAAACTGTCCAGGGCTGGGCACGGTGGCTCATGCCTGTAATCCTAGCTCTCCAAGAGGCCAATGTGGGTGGATTGCCTGAGCTCACAGGTTCAAGACCAACCTGAAATGAATGAAACCTCATCTCTAAAAATAGCTGGCCATTGTGTGTCCCAGCTGCTCGGGAGGCTGAGACAGGGGGATCACTTGAGCCCAAGAGTTTGAGGTTGCTGTGAGCTATGACGCTATGGCACTCTACTGAGGGCTATAAAGTGAGACTCTGTCTCAAAAATAAATAAATAACATGAAAACAGGTAAATTCATTTTCTTCACATAACTTATACTTCAGTGAGAGAAAACATATTTATCAAATAATTCTATAATATACAATTATGAACTCTGAAAAGTTTATAAAAGAAAAAAATAAGGTACGATGAGAGACTATTGCACAGAGGCCAGGTAAAACTTGGTAGAGTTTAGAGGAAACTCGAAGAAATGTATCTTAGAATAAAACATGGTACATATGTGAAGAACAATGGTGAGGGAGACAGAACAGATATTTGAGAAAATCTTGCAATGTAAAAGAGAAAACAAGAATACAATAAAAACAATTATCAACTGATTTAGTAGAAAAAGTTCATGTAGGGCAAATAAACATGAGCCACCCCACCTGACCTTAATTACTTTTTCTTAACAGTAAGGGGTTTCAGAAAAGGCCAGCCATGTTATTCTAGCCAAGGAGAGAAAAAGGATTTTTTTCTGATGTAATTTGGGGAAGGTTTTTTTCTCTTATAAGCAAATTTCACGGTTCTAAACTGTATTAGGTAAGGATGTGATACCTGGAGTTGCTGCAGGCATATTGTGATCAGAAGGGAAGCTAGATTGAGAGAATTCAGAGTAGATGCAGCAGCCTAAAGTGCTATACTGGAGCCCACCTTATAGACTTCTTTATATATAAACCATTGTGATGTAGATTTTTAAAACTTTATATTTTTTCCCTTTTTTTCTGTGCTTCTTCAATGTTCCCACAAACAGGCTGTGAGCACCCTACTTAGGTAAACATGTTCACTAGTGTGATAAAGTTGGCCCTTGACATAAATTCTCCTTCCTGCCCTCCCTTGAACATGACCTAATGACATTCAAATACTCCAATAAAATCCTCTCACACCTTTTCTTGTGTACTCCACTCCGACCTCTAATAAGGGCATTTACTCACAGGTTCTCTGATCCACACCTGCTTGGTTGAGCCTGCTCCCTCCTGCTCCTCCCATGTGACCCCCATCTCGATGTGCAATGCCTCTGTCTCTCCAGAACCTGCAAGTATAATAAATTTGTTTTACTAAACCTCATGTCCCCTCTTTTGGTCATTCCCAGCCGATTATCAGCTAGAAGAACACAAAACAGGCAGAGATGTGTCCACATTGTTAAATGTACTTTCAGAAGGTGTATTCAGTCACTTGCAGCCAAAGTTACCTGAACTGGCACATACTATGATTATATATTAACACCTGATTGGCACGACTTTCTAGGCTTCAGTGGGGATGCACACTCCAAAGACATACTCAGTTACACCAAGGATCTAGCCATGCCCAAGACAGTGGGCCCGAAAATTTTACTACTATTCCAGCCCAGGATTTAGGGTATGGAGTCTCAGTCAGTGGATTTGGATGAGATGAAGGTAGTTAGACTACACAGATGATCAGAACTCTTTCAGTTTGAAAACTGACGGCCTGCATCTCTTCAAACTTCTGATACAGGGCCAAAAGTTTACTTTCTCTCTAGCCAAACTCTTGGCATTAAGGAACTGGAGGTTGTCTCTGTGTCCCTGTTGACACATTCCAAACTGTGATAGTAGTTAGGAGAACATTCCAGTCTCAGATAAAATTCTATTTTTTAAATTTCCTTCTTTTTTTTTTTAGAGACAGAGTCTCATTTTATTGCCCTCGGTAGAGTGCCGTGGTGTCACACAGCTCACAGCAATCTCCAACTCCTGGGCTTAGGTGATTCTCTTGCCTCAGCCTCCCAAGCAGCTGGGACTACACGTGCCTGCCACAACACCCAGCTATTTTTTTGTTGCAGTTTGGCCAGGTCCAGGTTTGAACCGGCCACCCTCAGTATACGGGACCGGCACCCTGCCCACTGAGCCTATTTTTTTAATATCATATTAATAGGAGGGTACCATGATTAGGTTCATTTTCTTCACTCATCAAAAAATTATATGTAGAGGACCTCCTGTTTACCAAGCTCCAACTATCAGTTCCCTAGGGGAAGCAGAGTCTGAGACAGAGATCAGCCTTCAGGGCATGTATTAGAAAGTGCTCTAGAGATTAGTAATTGTGGGAGAAAGGAAAGAGGCAGGTGTTTAAAAAGTTGTACTCTGATGCAGCCACACAAAAAAAGCCTCACCCTAACCCCCAGGGGGACTTAAACTGCAAGTGCCCTTCAGATTATTTCAAATTAGAGGAAGGCTTCAGGGCCTGGACAGCCCTAACACTCACCAGATGCTGAGGATAAGTTTGCCCTGGGAAGGAGGGTAGAATTAGGTGTGACAGCTCTTGTCACCTAAGACTGTCAGATAGCAACATTCCCAGCAACTGAGGGAATAAATCCTTCAATCCTAAAGGGAGGAATCTAGATGAATCGGAAAAGTATCTACTACAGAAGTACTATTTTAGTCATTGGAAATACATACATAGTGTGGTGGAAGAAAACAAACAAATATTGATAAAAATGCAGAGTCTCTTAACTTCTATTAACTTAGTTGACTCACCCTATAAACTTATAAACTCTCTCCTTTTAATTGTTAAACATCTCACAGTAGTTAGGAAGGCCAGCAATGTATTGCAGTAAGATATTAACCCTGGCAGGCAGAATGGGGACTGAAGACCCCTTCCTTGGCAAGGGAATACACCCCCAAAAAAGGGTAAAATAAAAAACTAAGCTAAGGGAGGTAGAACAAAGAAAAGTCAGCTAGTTTACCTTTAAACCAGCTGCTGCTAAATTTCCCATCTGAGCTCGTTTCCTATTATTCCTGGAAACCTTGCGTATAAGGGATTCAGCTTATACTCCTGCTGGGTCAATGAACACTCTAAAGGACTAATTGCCACAGAGGATGCTGTGTGCAAGGCCTAGCAAGAAACATTAACTAGACTATCTCCTGCCCAGTTAATAGTCAAAGCAAATACCCATTGAGGAGATTTGTATTTGGCTGAGACAGAGATCAAGGGAACAGCTCAAGCCTGAAATACGGGTACAAGGGCTTATATCCCTTATCACAGAGGAAGACCCGGTGTGGTGGTAATGAGAGGAAAATTCCTTTCTTCCACCAATTCTTCAGAGGGCATTGATGCCAATAGCATTTTACTCAGCAGTGAACCAGCGGAGATTAACACCTCCCTCGGAATCTGTGTGTGTGACCACAGACAGAAGGCTGCCCCATACATGACTCAGGTTCTGGATTTCTCAGACCCTTAAGGTTAATGATTATAGAAACAATAGAAGCTGATATACTTACTCAAAGAAACTGCTGCCATCTTTGTTCCCTTCCTCAGCTTACCCTCTGGGTTAGTGAGCAAATAGCCTTCAATAAAAGCTGAGTGCAACTGACATTCAGGGCCACCATCAGAATCCCACAAATGGGCAGTGGTCCTCTGTGCTTCCACCTGTGAAAATTCTATTCTATATGTCTTGTCTCTTTATCTCTTATTGTTTCTAACTTTATATTTCTTTAATATAAAGACCAGATCCACAGGTCCTAATGGACCCTACCCCTAGGGTGGGAATCCAGCAAAACCTCAGCAAAAATTAAATCTCAGTGGCTTAAATCATGAAAATGGACTCGATTCCACAGTCATTTGAGGGATTACAGTTATGGAGATTTCAACAGTTTATACACGTTTACCTCAACAATGGCTTTTAGGTTTTGGTAGTTAAGAAAAATAAAATAGATCTAATACTCACTTGTAAGTTTCTTTGGCTGTCACTAGTCACATGACCCCAACCTAATAGTAGAGGAGGCTGGGAAATGTATAGGAGCTTTGGAATATTGGTGCACCACTGTCTTTGAAAGATATATTGATTTTATTTAAGGTAAGGACCAATGCTCATGACTGGTAGGTTGTACTCTAGTACACCCATACACTTTCCTCCAAGTTATCAGCCTACTAAAAGTCAGTCATTTTTTCTTAGCAAACTTGCTTACAAAGGATGCATTTATTATTTTAATTATCAATTAAATATTATATTACCCAATGAAAGCTGGATGCAAATATAGTTGTTTCTATGAAACTATCACTGGAAAGAAGGCAAGAAGACTGTGATCCTCTGATTAAAAAGGAATCTTCCAGCATGGGACCAGTGTAGCAATGTTGAACTATAAGAATGTCCTAAAATATACTTCACACCCACCCTGATAAAAGGGCTTAAGCTTCAACTAGAAAAATCAGATATCAAGACTAATCTACGAGTCTGGTTCAATGCCCAGCCTTCCCTCTTTCTTTGCAGGGTTAAAAGCAAAGAGCTACAATAAAGACCAAAGGCTCCCAGATTAACCGAGCACAAGTTCTCCCCATTTCCCTAAGAGTGTCACTCCCTCTTTATTACTATGGTAAATGACAATGCCCACTGTGGTTTGGATGTTTGTCCCCTCCAAATCTCATATTGAAATTTGATCCCCAGTGCTGGAGGTGGGGGCTCATGGGAGGTATTTGGGTCTTAGGAGTGGAGCTCTCATAATTACATTAATGCCCTCCCTCAGAGATGAGGGAATTCTCTGGTCTCCTGGTGTCCAACCTGGAACCTGAAGAAGCCCCTTTGCTTCATCTTGGTCATGTGATCTCTGCTTCCCTTCTCCTCCCACCATGAGTGGAAGCAGCTTGAGGTCCTTGCCAGATGCAGATGGCTGGCACTATGTTTCTTACACAGCCTGAAGAACATGAATCAAATAAACTTTTTTCCTTTATAAATTACCCAGCCTCAGCTATTCCTTTATAGTACATAAAATGGACTCAGACAAACAGAAAGAAAATGGAAAGATGAAGATCTCATTGAATACCTCCGTCTAGTCCAGTGCTTCTCAACCTTCCTAATGCCCACATTATTACAAATTGGACAAAGGGGTAAAGACCCACAGGTTGAGAATCGCTGGTCTATTTACTTCTGAAGTCAACTTAACCACAAACTTCCTCATTATATGGAAAAAAAATGAGTTTGAGTTGGGTTTCTATCATTGGGACTCAAGAATAATAATTTCATTGCTGATTCTATTTTCTCAAAAATAAAAATTGGTCATGATCAATTTAACTTGCCAGGATATACCTGAAACATCCATTTGATTTTCCGTGACACCAGTGGTCATTACGCATGTCCCCAGACAATTCTACCTGTTTTACTTACACAATACTCAGCAAACTGGTAGAGAGACTGGGATATCATAAGGCTACTGCCCTGAACATCAGTATTAACAACCATGAAGGATGTGACAAATGGACAGATTGTCTACCTCCTGTGCCCACTCTTAAAAGCCACTAATAATACTTTTAGTCTCCATTCAAGGAGCAACCCTCCTCTGGCCACAAGTTGGCTGGGTCACCTCAAAATATATTCCTTCGGCTCAGTGCCCGTAGCTCAGTGGTTAGGATGCTGGCCACATGCACTGGGGCTGGTGGGTTCAAACCCCCAGGCACGGGCCTGCTAAACAACAATGACAACAATAACAAAAAAACAGCAGGGTGTTGTGGTGGGCGCCTGTAGTCCCAGCTACTTGGGAGGCTGAAGCCAGAGAATTGCTTAAGTCCAAGAGTTTGAGGTTGCTGTGAGCTGTGACAACATAGCACTCGACCGAGGATGATATAGTAAGACTCTGTCTCAAAAAAAAAGTGTATATGTTCCTTCATGCCACAGTGGTTTCCAGCCTCCACCATTAAAGAAAGCTTAGAGTGCAAATAACTCATAATCATGTTTAATTATTTTAAAAGCTCTACAGTCAGGTAAAAGGACTTGTGCTTCTCTTGAGTAGTCTGGCAGGGAGGATGGTGAGAATGGAAAGAGAAAAGCCCCCGGGACCTAAGCAGACACAACTGGCAGCACACAGTCAGTGCAGGAAGCAGGTTCACAGCCAGATCCTTGGGGCACGGGTCACAGGAGGTGACCTGGCAGTTAAGTGAGAGCCTCTGTAGGACTCTGTTCTCAGAGGACAAGCTGAGACAGGTGGCTGGGAGTGCTGAGCAGACAGGATGGCATTATGGAAGAGTGACAACCATTCTCAGTCAAAAAGTCCTCAGGAGTTAGTGCAGGAGGCCTGGAGAAGAGAGAGGAGTGATCGGTACAGGGGACCCTGAGGGAAACACTCTCCTCCCTTCTCTCCAGCCCTGGCAGCACTAGACAGAGAAAGTTGAGGTCCAGGGCATATCATTATCACCTCCCCCAATATCTGTGTAAAGGTCAAATCAGAAAATGAGGACATGAACTTCAGCTGTCTCAGCTGTGTGGAAGGTGGGGGAAAGAGCTGCTACCCTTCTGGGAATATGAAGGGCTCAATGGTTTTAGTAAACTGGATGATAACTCATCTTCTTTCCATCACTAGCAGACTATTTTAGTCACTGGTCAATACCTACAGGCAAGAGCCACCAATATGCAGCACAGGGTAGATATTGTCCTGGTGCCTGACACCTAACTAAGATGTGGTTTTGATTCCAACTTTCATAAAAATATGCCTTAAAGTATGACTTAATTCTGGGGAATAATCTCTGGAGCTTTTTATAGAAACTGGGCAAATTTTTCCTTAACTCTTAATCCTCATAGAAGGGAAGAGGCTATGAACAGTGTGCCCAGGTTACACTCACCTCTTGCCCTTCCTCCTTACACCTGTCCCCCTGTCCCCACTGAATCTGAACAGAAATATTACCTGCTGGTGGAGGCCCATGAGGTCCTACCAAAAAAAAAAGTTACACAGAGAAGTCTCATTCACTAATAGTCGCGCTCTCACCCAAAAGGGAAACGAGATCTGCAACGTAATTGGAGAGTTGTATTTTTCCCCACCCATGTTCCACAGGCCTTAACTGCCCTAAACTAAGAGTCTACCAAAACAAATGAAATTGTCACTAGATGGAAAGGAAACTGAAGTTCTACTTCTTAATGGAGGAAGCTTTTGGAAAGGAGTCTGGGAGACGGTGAATGGTAACGAAGCCCTAGAATAAACTTCACCAGGCACCTCTGTGGAGAGGCTACCTTTCAACCAATAAAATTGGACTCCACTGCCTCCCACCAAGTTGTTCCATCTCCTGCCACCACCAGCGCAGCCTCCTTCTTTTCAGGGTCAGGAGGAAAGAGCTAAATCTAGAGGCAGAGCTTCTATTAACACAACGTCTTGGGCCCAGCCCATCTTCCCATTTCCCCAGGCATTCCTCACCCTTCTGACTACTGTGATGGGTGACAAGGCCCAGCCCGAAGAAGATCAGCCCCGGCACTAGGCCCCCAATGCCACTCAGCACCTTGCTCTGGGCAGATTCAGACTGAGCCCCTGGGGAGAAGAGCCTGAGTGTCAGTGTTTGTCCCCACACAGCACAGTGCCCCTGCTGAGGACCTGAAGTCCAATCTGATGTGCAGAAGGGGGAGGTGTAAGGGGAACCCAGTTCTCCATTCCAGCCACCTTAGGGAAGGGAGGGAACAGCCTTAGACACAGTGGGTAGAGAGGGGAGAGGAAAAACACACCCTTACTCCTCAGGGACACACCGAACCTTAGACTCTAAGGACCTGGTCACCAGCTAAAACAGTCAGTCCCTCAGAACTATCAGGGCTGGATTCCAGGGTCACAGTATATACAGTGATCTCACTACTATCTGGAAAGACAAACTGCATGCGAATTCTCCTGATGCTCTTGCCACAGAGCAAGAGGTGCTCTCTTTTTCTTTTCAGAATCTCAAGATTACTCCTGCGATTCCCAGCTCAGTAGTGACATCCGGCCAGGATCCTATACTATGGGATTACATAGGTCAGAGGGAGCTCTGTTCTTTGTTCACTGCCCACAGTGAAAGAAAACAAATGCCCCCTTACGCCACTCCACAGTGATGAGGCTCTGCAGCCTGGGGTGCTCCACGTGGCAGGTGTAGACATCTCCACCCTGGGGAGTCATTTCCCAGTCATCACCAGGATCTAGAAGGTCCAGTCTCTGTTCCTAATAAGTGGGGTGGACACAACACTAGCTCTCTCCTCCTGGCCATTCCACAACCAGCAGACTTTGACCTGGCCTGGATAGAAATCTGTCACTGAGCAGACCAGCAGGTTGTGATGGTTTAGGGCCTCTGTCCTGGTTGGGGAGATCATCACTGTAGGCTCCACTGTAGGGAGTGACAGACAGAAAGACATAAAAGTGAGATGTGAGACCACAGGGCAAGTGTCCCATGGGTAGAGTCCATTTTTGGTTACCAGAGCAGAATGATAATTGCAGCCCAAGTCTTAGATTAGAATCCAAGCTCTGCCACTTATTAGTGCAATGACACATTAGTCAGTTTACTTTTCAGAATCTAACGAGATAATAATTGATTTATCAATTTATGAAATTGAATCACTCTAAATTTATAAATCAATGTATTATATAGGCCAGTATTCACAAAATTAAAAATAATAATAAACTTGAACACCTTTTCCTTTACATTGATTGAAATTGAAGGGTTACCATCACGGTTGGCTCTACTCATTCTAGGAAAGGGACACTGTTTTCTGTTAATCCCAGCATGGCTTTGGCTGTCACCTGCTGGTGTAAGGCTATTGCCATGAGAAGATCCAAGAATAGTAATATGGACTGGAAATTAAGAATGTACAGACATTTCTAGTTCAACAAAGTTAACATCACATCACATGCTTCTCATATAGACTGTATTCTATAGTTCTCAGTCTGTAGTACTAACAAATTTCAGAGCAGGAGCACTTCTTGAGCATTGCCAGTCAACACAGCACCCCTCTCAGTGTTTGGCTTAACCTAACCTTGATGCCCTTCTGTGGTGAACCCCCCATGAAAATATAGAACTTCTGTAAGTTCGAGTGGCCAAAACACAACTTATAGAGATGGTTAATATATAGAGGTCTGTCTTCCAATGAATGCATGTGGGGCATGTCCAGTCTATGAAAATTAGGTCAACTTAAGGATGTGGTCAATGCAGGGAGGTGGGTCAGCTACAGAGGTTCTGTTCAACAATATGTAAAGGTAATCTCCTCACCATATAGGCCACCTATGTTTTGTTTCATTCATTCATTCAAAACTAGAAGTAGTAGGGAACCAAAGATAAACAAAAGACCACATTCCTGACTTGACAGAAGTTGTAATCTAATAACAGAAACCAGCAAATGATCATGTTATTTCAAAAGTTTATAAGTTTTTGATAGAAAAGTAGGGAAGACTTGAAAACATTGTTCACTATGCCTCAATGACTTTACCTTCTCAGATTGCCATTCGTGATCAAAGATGACACATTTTCCCTGCCTATTTTATATTAAATATACCTTACCCTTTACCTACATGACTATCTTACTGAGCCTCGCTTATTCCCTTTGTGGAAAACAACAGCACTGTAAATATTTAATCCACCTGTTCCCCCCCCCCTCCTTACTTTCTTTTAACACAGCACTCTACCGAGGGCGATAAAGTGAGGCTCTGTCTCAAAATAATAGTAACAGTAACAATACTAATAATCACTAGTTGCCAATCCTGCTCTAGGGCCTACCCGAGGGAGGAGGCCCGTGCTCACCTCGCCCTGGTAAGCCTCTTAGTTGTGTCTACACACTGTGTCCACCTCAACCCGCGTCCTCTCCAGGACGTCCTTCTGGCTGTTCCAGCACTCTGCGTCTGGCCACCCCAGCTCGTCACTGGCGGTGCTCCTGCACGTGGCTGTCGAAGCTCGCGAACTCCTCCAGGTTGTAGATGTACCTGGTCACATACCGCACCCACCGCGTCCCATTGGTGTAGTAGCACAAACACTTAAACTGGAACACGAAATCCTCTGCGGGGGACACCCGCGTGTCAGCCGAGCCCGCTGTCCCCCTCCCCCCCGCCCCTTGGAGTCGCGCGAATTTAAACTCGATGAACCTGGCGGCGGCAGCGGCCCCGGCTTCTTCTCTGCTCCAGTCCACACTGTCCTCCCTCAGCCTCTGAACTCCCGCCTGCCCACGGCTCTTCCTCACCGGCTCCCGGAGTCCGCCGCCGTGTGAGGACAGAGGGAAGCCCAGTCACTCACGGCTGCGACCCCTGCCCGGCCTGCGAGCTGAGAGCGGAGGGCAGGCGGGGAGATGGTGCAGAGATCCCTGCCCTCAGAGGGGTTGGGGCCTCCCGGTGAAGCCTCGTTTCCGGAGAATTTCCGGAACCTCAGCGACAAGGATCCGTGAAGATCAAGGGGATGGCGCTCAAGTTAAGTTTGTCCTTTGTCCTGACAAACATGTTCTGTTGGTCCCTGGGCAAGGGCCTTCCTTCCCACACAGTCTCAGGGCGTACTCCACATTTACTCAGGCTTTCAGCCACCCTCACCCAGCTGGAGTGTGAGGTTCCTCACTGCCCTGTGGTGACAAGGGACCTACACCTCTGAGACCCAGGAAGGAACGTCTTATTCATGGAAAGAACACAAGCTTTCCAATTAGATTAGATTCCAATTAAGTAGTGCCTGTTACTGCCTTGGGCAGTTACCTTAGAGTATCCATATCACAAGTATAATTGTGTAAAACAAGTCATAATACTACAACCCTGAAATAACAAATCCATGTCCCTGGGGAAATTAATATCTTCAAAATTAACTCCATACGTACTTTCTTCTGTCTCTGTTAGTAGATATATCTCTTTTTCCTTCTCCTCCTCCCTTAACCCCAGGTTTGAACTTACATGATAGAAACTATGCTCATCTGTCATTGGAAGCTGGACATGAGGCTGTAACATACCCCTTTCCTGGAAAGAGGAAATGAATGATAAAAGACTATATTCTGAGATCAGAGAGATCATCCCACATACCCCAACTCAAGGGGAGTCTGTCCCCCAAACTGGTGACCTTAGAGAGCCTCTGCCCTGCACTTACGTGGACAGACTCTGCCCTCAGCCACGGGGGTGCTCAGCATCAGCAGAATCACCATCACAGCTGCAATCCAAAGGCCTCCACAGATCTGCACAGCCATCTTCTAAGACATAATTGAGAACAAGGGAAAAGGTAACAGTAGTCAAGCACACCTGATGTGCCCTCTTCACAAATAAAAACCTATGAAAGCTTTCATGCATGTTGGCATTGGAGCATTCCTGAGGTAAAAAACAATCAGCACTATAGGTAAAGGACATCATCTGTTTCTGGGCAGACATCCTTTAAGAAGGTTCTCACTCCAATGCCTTCCATTATATTTTCTCTAAATTGTATTGGATAAACATTTGATACCTGTCTAGATCCGACAGTTGAATGCTTTAAAGGTTTCAGGAACCAAAAGACAAAAGTGATTCAAGAAAGGCGGTGCCTATGGCTCAGTGGGTAGGGTGTCAGCCCCATATACTGAGGGTGGTAGGTTCAAACCTGGCCCCAGCCAACTAAAACAGCAGTGACAACAGCAACAAAAAATAGCTGAGTGTTTTGACAGGTGCCTGTAGTCTCATCTACTCAGGAGGCTGAGGCAAGAGAATCGCCTAGGCCCAGGAGTTGGAGGTTGCTGTGAGCTGTGACATTACAGCACTCTACCAAGAGCAAAAAAGTGAGACTCTGTCTCAAAGAAAAAAAAAACTGATTCAAGAGTAGGCGTCTCTGTGATGTTTATTTAAAACCTATTGTTCTTATACTTGGGAGTTTTAGTAGGGGAAAATAAGTAGGGATCATATTTTAGGGGACAAAAATTTTACTTCTATTATCTTAAACACTGATGAACCTTAAGTTGGGGTGGGAAGAGCAGAGTTCTTGGAAATGGTTTTGAGATTTGCCACTAATGTGCTTTGTAGGGGTCAACAAATTACTGATTTTTTGCTGCGACTTTCTCTTTATAAACTGCAGATCATATTTTGTACATTTTCATCTAGACCTTCTTATATACAAATTTGAGAGCAATATAAATTGTTTAACATTGCAAAAGGTTTTTCAGCTGGCATGTGTAATTGTTGGAAATATCAAGTTAATATGTAGAACAAGCAAAGAAAGTGACACCCAACCCCGCTGCCAAAGGATACTTTATTGTGCACGAATGTATCACATTCACTCTCTTTGAGTGGAAGTATTTGAAATGTTAATTGACTTTACTCTTATAAACTCTTCACCTGTTTAAATCCCCTCTGAACAATGATATCAAAATGGTCCATCTAATGTCTGCAAAAGCACAATATACAAACTTTTATAGCATTTGGACACAGCTGCCTTTACTTTTGAGAACAGAGAACAAAAAATGTGATGAATCATCTATCAGGGCCTGAATAGTATTAATAAGAGGGCAGATTTTAAAGTGATTGATTGTACTGTTCCATCTCCAAATACCAAATCCCGAATGGCAGAAATATTGATGTTTTTAATAAATTTATTATTTACAAGACTCTTGCACATGTCTTAGGATATTGCTAAATGATTGTAAAACAATTAGAACAATGCCTGTTAAACATTAAAAGCAACCCTAAGCAAGACAATAAGTATCTTCCCCATCCTTCTCTCTTTTGTGTATTTTAGGTTTTCCTTTTAAAATAGAAGACAGGATCTAAAAAACAGAATATAAGGAGTTTGCCATATAAACAGAAATAAGAAAGAGGCAACAAGAAATGTTCATTAGAGGCACATGGATTGAGTTATTTCAATATCTAAATTAGGTGCATAGGGCATCCGAGACTAAGAAAGTCATTGCTGGGCTTCCACCAGCAGTGATGCCCTTGGGAGCAGGGTAACCCTAGCATAAGGAAGGTCTCCACTGGTGCAACTGAAACATAAAGGAGTGCCAGGAACCAGCCTAGCCAAGTTACTAGGAACCTGGGAGTAGAACGGCATGGGATAAAAAAAGAGAAACAGAAAATAGCAGGATCACGAGGCCCTTCCCTTAAGAGGAAAAGGAAACCTTATTGGACAGCTTTTTTTTTTTTTTTATTGTTGGGGATTCATTGAGGGTACAAGAAACCATGTTACACGGGTTGCATTTGTTGGGAAAAGTCCCTCTTACTATCGTGTTTTGCCCCCAAAAGGTGTGGCACACACCAAGACCCCAAGACCCCACCCCCCTCACTCCTTCCCTCTCTCTGCGCTTCCTTTCCCCACGCCTCCCACATTCTTCCTCTTTCTGCTCTTCCCTCATCCCCACCGTGTCAATAATTGTCATTAATTATCCTCATATCAAACTTGAGTACATGGGATTCATGCTTCTCCATTTGTGAGATGCTTTACTAAGAATAATGTGTTCCACTTCCATCCAGGTTAATACAAAGGCTGTAAAGTCTCCATTTTTTTTAATGGCTGAATAGTATTCCATAGTATACACATACCATAGCTTGTTAATCCATTCCTGGATTGGTGGGCATTTAGGTTGTTTCCACATTTTGGTGATCGTAAATTGAGCTGCAATATTGTTTGTTTTTTTGACACAGAGTCTCACTCTGTCACCCTGGGTAGAGTGCCACAGCAACCTCACGCTTTTGGGAATGAATAATCCTCTTGCCTCAGCCTCCCAAGTAGCTGGGACGACAGGTGCCTGCCACACTGCCCTGTTAGTTTTTCTATTTTTAGTAGATATGGGGTCTCACTCTTACTCAGGCTGGTATCAAACTCCTGAGCTCCAAAAATTCACCTGCATCAGCCTCCTACAATGCTAAGATTACAGGTGTGAGCTATAACGCCCAGCTGCCTCTTCCCTTTTAGAAAATAATTCTGCATCTTTCTGTGTAATCTATTTTCTATCCTTGCCCTCAACCCAACCCCTCCCAAACAAACAAACAAAAAACCCACAAACTTTATTACTCCAACAAGATGACCCAAAAAATTAAAAGATCCCCAAGTTCTTGGTAGGTCAGAGGCATCTATCATTAGAATAGAGCCCCTAGAGACAGAATTTATAGCAGCCCTTAAAGGACTATGCTACTGCTTAATCTAGTTAGAGTTTTAACACAGTAATGAATATGACCTTATCTCATAGCTCTATAAACCTGCTTCCTCTCATGTGTTCAGTGTTCACAATGGTAATAAGTATCTGTTCAAAACCAGCCTCTTATATATCAAGCTTAGCTATAAAAACATTCAAGTTTTTTCTGTTTGGTTTTTTTTTTTCCAGAGTCTCACTTTGTCGCCCTTTGGTAGAGTGCCATGGCATCACAGCTCACAGCAACCTCAAACTCTTGGGCTCAAGTGATCCTTTTGCCTCAGTTTCCCAAGTAGCTGGGACTACAGGCACCTGATACAATGCCCAGCTAGTTTTTCTATTTTTATAGTAGAAATGGGGTCTCGCTCTTGCTCAGACTGTTCTCTAACTCCTAAGGTCAGGCAATCCATCCACTTCGGCCTCCCAGAGTGCTAGAATTACAGGAGTGAGCCACCACACCCAGCCTATAAAAGCATTCTTTTTTTTTTTTGAGACAGAGTCTCACTCATCACCCTGGATAGAGTGCCATGGCATCATAACTCACAGCAACCTCAAACTCCTAGGCTCAAGTAATCCTCTCCTTGCCTCAGCCTCCCAAGTAGCTGGGACTACAGGCACTCGGGCGGGTCTCAAACTCATGAGCTCAAGCAATGCATCCACCTCGGCCTCCAGAGTGCTAGCATTACAAGCGTGAGCCACGGCAGCTGGCTAGCCAAATAAAAGCATTCTTAAAGCTTGACTGACAAGAGCAGTGGGGTGGAGTTTCATTAATAGCACTAAAAACCTTGAGTACATCTTATTAACTGTCATAAATAACTGTAGATCTATATCAAAGCAATTAAACTGCCTTTATAATAAATGTGACATTAAGAGTAAACACCATTTAATTGATGGCAATGAACCAATGAACTGAAACTATCATTAAAAACCTAAGGCAAGAGTATAAAGGTTTATTTTTTTATATAGAAAATCAAAAATGGTTCCAAATACCTGACTGGTTTGTAAGTTGTACTACACTGCCTGTTTTTATAACTGTTTTTTCTCCTGCAAAGACTCACATACCCTGGTTGGCACTTCGTCAGCTCATTTCAGGTCTGATAATGAAGTATCATCAGTTCTTATAATGCATTTTATCTCCTACAGTCTAATTATTCACTTGTATAACTGCTAAAAGAAACTAGTGCTTGGGCACCAATTTACATTTTGCTTTAATAGAACATTTAACAGCAAGCAGTTCTAATGACACATAAACATAATCACCAACCAAGACTGAGAGTGGCAAAGTCATTAAACTATGTACTCACAAAACATTACGAAATTTAGGGAATAATTGACATAATCTTTCTTTGGGTTTTAAAAATGGTCCTTTACTTATTTTCCAGTCATCTATTAACAAAACGAAATGATTTCCATGGGGTACTGCTTTCCAGGAGCAACACTGAGGCGACACAGAGTGTGCCACTGTGCGTAACAGACAGGGTGAACAGGCTGCTTCTTAGAAGCCAGATCTCTCTGGGCTGTGACTTAGAGAGGAAGGGGCTTACTTTGAAGAAGGCCTCCATAAGCATCTGGTCAGGTTGCAGGTCCTTCCATTGGAGTTTCCGGTATGCACTATGCAAAGTGTACAGAATAAACTCTGGCATTTTGGGTGCGGTACATGCTTCACAATAATGCATCAGGTGTAACCGAAGGGTTCCATCACCGGGCAATAGCCTATCTAAAATTTAAAAAGAAAGCTGAAGACCTTTGGTTTATCTTAAGAATGGGAAAACTAATATAAAACACAAATTTGAACTAAAAGTCTAAACTGTAAGGTTCTTGGCCAGGCGCTATGGGGAGGCTATAATCCTAGCACTCTGGGAGGCTGAGGCAGGTGGATTGCTTGAGCTCACATGTTCGAGACCAGCCTGAGCAAGAGCAAGATCCTGTCTCTAAAAAAAAAAAAATAGCCAGGCGTTGTGGCAGGTGCCTGTAGTCCTAGCTACTCCAGAGGCTAAGGCAAAAGAATGGCTTGAGGTTGCTATGAGCTATGACACCACAGCACTCTACCAAGGGTGACAAAATGACACTCTATCTCAAAAAAAAAAAAAAAAAACTTAAGGTTCTTATTACTTACCCATTTCCAAGATTTTCATGAGTGGAACAGGTATGTGTGCGAGGAACCAATGGCACCTAGACCATTCTTTATTTAACAGTAAAGAACGTTCTTTACTCATTTGGATAACTAGAATGGGCAGATGGTATATGGGAGATAGAAGAAATAATCAGTATTTCTTCAAAACTTCTAAATTCATGGCTTTTAAACTCCAATTCACTTTTGCAGTCTAACTGCCCTCTGGATGTATTCAGTCTCATGCATTTAGTGCTTCACTCATTTGATACTTTGGAGGAATCTAATATTCCTCAAAAGGAAATGTTTCAGACATTCCTCAAAAGAGGACATACAAATGGCCAATAGGCACATGAAAATAGTGCTCAGCAACACTAATCATCAGGGACATGCAAATTAAAACTACAATAAGCTATCATGGCACATCTGTCAGATGGCTTTTATCAAAAAGATAAAAGAGAACAAGTGTTGGAAAAACGTGAATACTGTCGCTGGAATGCAAATTAGTATAGCCATTATGGAAAACAGAATGCAGCTTCCACTAAAAAAGTGGAAACAGAGCTACTACATAACCTAGGAATCCTGGATCTGGGTATAATTATCAAAAAAAACTGAAATCACGTAAGTGGCAGGGATAACTGCACTCCTATCTTCGTCACAGCATTCTTCACGCAAGTCAAGATTGAAAATAACACAAGTACCTATCAATAGATAAAGAAAATGTGGCATATATACAGTAGAATACTACTTAGCCTGAAAGGGGGAGGGAAATCCTCCTCCATAACATGGAGGCATCAGGAGGGCAATAAGCTAAGTGAAATAAGCCACGCACAGAACGACAAACACTGCATGATCTCACTCATACAAGGGCTGGCCGGAAAGTAGCCAGCCACTGTTAACACTATTTTTCATGCTATGTGGCGGGATACTTTCTGGACAGTCCTGGTATGTGGAATCTAATGAAGTTGAACTCATGAAGAAGAGAGTAGAATGATGGATATGAGAAGGCAGGGCAGAAAGGGAGGGAGGTGGGGGGGGAATGAGGAGTTGCTGATCGAAAGGTACACAGATGTAATCTGGGCTACTCCAGAGGCTGAGGCAGGAAGAAAGCTTGAGCCTAGGAGTTTGAGATTAGCCTGGGCAACATAGAGCAAGAGCTTATCTCAAAAGAAAAGAAAAAAAAAAAGCTAAAGAAACTACAAAGTTTCAGATAGACAGGAGGAATAGGTTTTGAAGTCTCTCATCCAAGTATTAACTAGTCCCAACTCTGCTTAGCTTCCAAGATCAGATGAGATAGGTTTTGAAATCTAATGAACATTAGGGTGACTACAGTTGATAATAGTGTATACAGCAGAACCTCTGTAAGTTGACCACCTTCCTACATTGACCTCCTCCTTAAGTCTACCTGATTTTCATAGATCAGACATGTACCACGTATAGTTAATGCATAGTAGGCCTAGTTCCTTATGCTGACCACATCTTTATGTTAATGAGTTTATTACAGTCCCTTACATGGTCAACTTATACAGGTTCTATTATTATTTCAAAATAACTATGAGGGTAAATTTCAAATATCTCACCATAAAAAAGGTAAGTGAAGTAAAGGGTATGTTAATTAGCTTGATTTAATCATGGCACCTTGTATATATCAAAACATCACACTGTATCCCATAATTGTAAACAATTATGATTTGACGATCAAAAATATTAATAATAATTTTTTTTAACAAAAAAGGAAGTGTTTCTCCAAGACTAAAACTTGACCTCTGGTGCAATAATAAAACAAGACTCTTAACTATCATTCATGCAAGCATTTCTCAAATGAATCTTACACTTTTCTACAACCTGGATTATACAATATCATCCTCACAAGTATCAATTCCTTTAATGCCCTCACAGGCTAATGGCACATTTAGTGTAAAACAAATGGTATCAGATTTTCTATTTCTATGCAAAAGAATGAAATGCACAAAGAAGAGCACAAGCCTGATGGAGCTTCTCAACAGAGCTCTTCTGAAATTTTCTCAACATATGGTACTAAGCAAATGTTATCATTTCTAACATTCTTGGGCCCTCAATTCCCCAACACTTTTTTAAAATCTACAGCATGATGAAATAGTAATACATGTTTTTAACAACCTTTTAAGACAAGGGTTAAGGGTAGCATTTATTTAAATAAGGATAAAGATAGTTTTGTTTAGATAAAGTTCGATAAGTTGGTAGAAGATATCCAGGAGGCAATAATCTCTTTGGATAAGATTAAGGTTTCAAATCCAGCCAACACACAACTAACCTCTGGAATAGACATTACATTCATTTCACTTTCCAGGTCCTCATTTTTCTTATCAGTAAAGAGAGACAGGTGGACCAGATGATCTCATTAAAAGGTTACAATTTAATACTTCTTCCTATCCTGCACAGCTTTCCTGTTTCTTACCTCTGACTCCAGCTACCAAGTCTTGGTGTTGTATATGTTCCTAAGCCACTTTCTTATTTTATACACACAGGCAAGAGCCAAAGGGTGATTTCCCTTACACAGAAAATTGAATATAAAGCCTTTACGACTATAACTTAATGTGCAAATATTTCTCCCACTAATCAATATATTCTGGGCAGTAAAAAGCAGCTGGAAATCTGCCCTTCCAAAAAAAGTGTATACTATTAGGATTTTCTATGTTACTCACTGAATCAATGCTGATCAAACAAACACCGAGAATATGAATTTATACCTTATAGTTGGGCAAAAAAGACAAAACCACATATATCAATGATTGATTCAAAATACTGAATGAGGTACATCCAGACGACTAAGCCACAAAAAGACATGAAGGAAATTTAAATGCATGTTACTAAATGAAAGAAGCCAATTTGAAAAAAGTACATATGATATAACTCCAACCATATGATATTTTGGAAAAGGTAAAACTAGGGAGACAGTGAAAGATTAGTGGCTACCAGGGGTTGAGGGGAAAGAGGGATGAACAGGCAGAGAACAAAGGATTTTCTTGACAGTGAAACTACTCTGTATGACACTACATAGATACATGTCATTATTCATTTGTCCAAACCCAGAAAACATACATGGCCAACACTGAACCCTAATTTAAAATATGGGTTATGGTTGATAATGATGCATTAATACAGGCTCATCATTACAACAAATATTTTTTTTTCCCTCTGGTGTGGGACATCCAGAGCGGGTAACCCACGCATATGGAGAGCAGTGGGTCTATGGGAACTGTACTTTCCACTCAATTTTGCTGTGGATCTAAAATTGCCTTAAAACACAAAGTCAGTTAAAAAATAAGATCTATTACTAAGAAACCCAGATGACATATTGTTAATATTAAAACTAGATGCCATGCAAACATGTGGCAGCCAGAAAAGTGCACCACTCAGAATTCCCTTCGCACAGAACTCACTGGTTCAGCTGCAGCACCTATAGGATCTGCAATAGCATCTAAGTTGAGGACATACTCTTCCCTGGCAGCCAGCAGCTGAGCACAACAGGCCCGGACGCTGATGCCAACGAGGGGCTCCTTGCTCTTCTTTCTTATTCTCCTTTCATAGGCATCAGACTTGCACTGAGGTTTTCCTCTCCTGCTTCCCCTCTTCTCACCTTTTTAGGCTACACCCGAAATAAATCCATCATGGTGTCTACTTCCCAAAGACCCACACTACAACAATGCACTATGAAGTTTCTGAGGCAAGAGCAAAGGTATGGACATGAATAGATATATGGGAGGATATAAAAGGCTTGAGGCTTCATCCAGGTGGTGGAATCCACATTAGCGAGTGAGCAGTAGAGGGAAGGTCCAAGGACTTTTAGGAACAGTGAGTATACAGCTGTTCAGAAACTAGAAATAGGAAAAACAGAAGGCTACTACAAAAATCTCAGCTGGTTGCACCTCATATCCTTATAAACCTCCCAGTTATAAAACATTTAGATACAATGGGTAAAATATAATAACTTCTCTGAAAATGCACAACTAGGTGCATCCAGTGAGAGAAGATAGCTAGCATCAGAAGTGAAGGGAAACTAGGAAAGCAAGGTGTGAAACCGATGCAGAAGCCAGCCACCCAAGGGCTAGGTGATGGGTTCTAACAACACAAGGAGAAGAAGACAAGGTCTTTTAAGAACTATATCCTTGCTGAAAAGTAAGACTGAGAGAAAAGAAGGAACTCCTCTGCCTTAGCTTGGACTCTAAGCCAGGGAAGAGAAAAAAGTTTACTTTAGAAATTGAGGCCTGCTTTCAAGTCTGGGGTTTGATTTCATGCAACTTGCAGTGTAGGAAACCCCAACCCAAAAAATTAAGTAATTCAGCTGACAATAAATGTAGATCTTTTCTGAAGGGCTTACATACCCGCAATGTTTCTTTAAATAGGAGCTCACAATACAAAATTGCAAAACACCCAAGGAAACAAGCCTCCAAGACTAAGGTCTAAAGGAACATCAACAGCAGCATAAGGCATCCCCCCAAAAGGAACTGCAGATAATGGAATCACTGTATATGGATCAGAAAATAAAGTAAGTATGTTTAAACATTTTACGGAAATAAGAATTAGAATTCTAACAAAAGAAAGAAATTAAATGTTACCAAAAAAAGATCAAGATCAATTTGAAAAACAAATAGCTCTTCTCAGTCAAGCATGGTGACTTGTACCTGTGACCACAGACAGCATTTTGAGAGGCCTAGCAGGAGACTCCCTGGAGGACAAGAGTTTGAGACCAGCCTGGGCAACACAGAGAGATTTTTGTCTCTAAATAAATAAATAAATAAATAAATAAATAAATTGGCCTTATAGAAATAGAAAATATACCCACTAAAATGAAAAATCCAAATAATATATTTTAAGCAAAACTAGGTACAGAGACCTCAGAATAAAGGTTACCCTTTACCCAGGATAAAGACAGAAAATATGAAAGACGTCCAGGATATTACCCAGGATAAAGACAGAAAATATGAAAGACGTTAGAGTCATGGAGTGTAGGATGAACATGCGGGATAGGCATTATCTAAAGAGAGAATGACTACAAATTTTCCACAACTGACAAACTCATAGCAACCTCATGAAAAAAGTAAGAAGTTACAAAAATTAACCCTAAGTAACTGTATTAGTGACCTTTCTTCAATCACAGATAAGTGCCTATCAACTAAAATTAAAGAGGAAGGCAGAAGCACAAGAGTCACTGACTAGCTTAAGGAAAGAATGAAAGCTAACAAGACACATAACCAGACATCTTCCTACCTTTGAAACTCTCATGTAGTAAGTCAATACAGTCAGTGAACAACTGCACAATACTTGAGGCCACCACTGCATCACTCTCCAGCCAAGGATAATGTCGTTGTTGGCTGTTTTAAAGAAAAGAAACACCCTCTTAGAAATGAAAGCAACCAGGATTAAATTACTATAGTTCCCACACCTATGGACAGACTAAGTCCTAGAAAACGTTCCCTTATGTAGCCCTAACACACTTTTAGACCACTTCAAAGGCTATAAGTACCTAGAGGTAAATTGTAGCTTCTAACATCAACTGTGTAATTTTATTTTCTCTTCTTCCTATCCTTTATTCCAATGCAATTAAATTTCAGAAGTGTGCTACCTACTTTAAATAACTCCTAAATTAACATCTTTTTATATTGAATGTAGACCTTTGACCATCCTGGTTCCCTTTCAAATGCCTTAGAAAAAGACCTTAAGGTGGCTTCAACAAATAGTTTTCTTTACCTTAAGCATAAAAAACAAAAAATAAAATCCATTATAACAAAAAGATGGCTGAAAATTGACAGGGAGTGGTCAAAGAATTTCTCTATATGAAAATTTTGATTTATAAATTTGGTCCAAAAAATTCAATATCAAAATAAGCTCCTAAACAGGTGTGGAAGAGCACCTCCAAATCCAGCCTAAATCTAGCTTCTCAGGAGGCTGAGGCAGGAGGATCACATGTACCCACCAGGTCAAGGCCAGCCTCAGCAACATCTCTTTATTTTGTTTTATTTTATTTTTTTGAGACAGAGCCTCAAGCTGTCACCCTGGGTGATATGACATCACAGCTCAGAGCAATCTTCAACTCTTGGCCTCAAGTGATTCTCTTGCCTCTGCCTCCCAAGTAGCTAGGACTACAGGCGCCCGCCACAACGCCGGCTAATTTTTTGTTGCAGCCATCATTGTTGTTTGGCGGGCCCAGGCTGGATTTGAACCCACCAGCTCAGGTACACGTGGCTGACGTCTTAGCCACCGGCACGGAGCCTAACATCTCTTTTTACAAAACAAAAATCCATTAATTCTTCCTGGAAATAAGTAGCCAGCACTATGGTCAACAGTTAATATACAATCACTATAAGATTCTGAAGCTTATAGATTATTCAAGGATAGCCCTATAGCAAAGGCAAAGATTCAGAGCCTTTCACATTCAGGGTTAATGTAAAGAGCCCTGAAACAGAAGTCAAAGACCTGAGCTCTAGTCTCAGCTTGGGCACTAGTCAGCCAGCTCTGAAACTTGAATATCTTATTCACATTCTCTGAGTCTTGAGATCAAACCAATGCTTTGAAAATACCTTGTATAATGTGATGTCTACCACTGTCATAATTTTTACAAAACTTCTAATAAGTTTACCTAGCTTCTGTATGTGTCTTTTTAGGGGAAAAAAAGAGCCAAAAGACAACTCAGTGCATTTGGACAACCTTACATCTCAAAAGACTTCAAATGCTTATGACATAATGCTTTGATTTATCTCAGAGTTCCATGTTTAAAGAGTAATTCCCATCCAGTAATTTGATAGCCAACTTCGTTCCAGAAAATAACTGATATAGTAGAGAAAATTGAATTAGTCTTATATTTTGTTATATCACCAAAGTCTAAGATAAACCTCAGAAGCATCTGTTTTCAAGAAATTAAATACCACAGCTCATTCAAGTGCGTTACTACGAAAAACTGGAAATGAATGCACAGTTCTGTTTTAAAATTAATATTAAGACAACATCGCTGATCACCCAGACTACCAATTTCATAAATAGAAAATGTCTTTAAGTTTTGTAAAGAAGCATTTTCTAAACTTAAAAACTAAAAATTCAATCTGTGAACTCATCACTTCTACCAAATACCAGGAAAATTATGTCTATAAATCTCAAAGGATTCTGAACTGAAAAAATGATTTACCTTTCATTGTCCTCTAAAACCAAAATCCATGGCTTAAAGAGCTGAATGATCACTGAATGTAGAGATCTCAACACTAAAAACCAAAAATTTGAGAGGTAAGAAACAAGCTCATCCTTTGTCAGTATTACTGATAATACTATATAGAAAATCTACTTCTTTTTTTTTTTTTTTATAATTTTATTGAATCATAATTCTGTACATTGGTGCAATCATAGGGCATGATTCATATACATTCAGAAATGTTTTCATCGTACTGTTACAGATAGCCTTCATGGCATTTTCTTGATCACT
>CAUYON010083834.1:0-14163 GCA_963573935.1 Arctocebus calabarensis | reverse complement strand
TGTCCATAGCTAGCCCAAATTTTAGTGATGTTTGAAAATGAGCACAAAGGTACTGTGACCATGTAAATTGTAGGATATTTACTATTAAGTACCTGATAAAAACAAGTAAAAAGTATTTAAAAATATGAAAGCTAACAGTTTATATATAGAAAACCAAAATCAATCTTTTACCTACTGGATTGAAAGTTTGCGGAACAGAAGTGTTTTTAAACTTATATTAAATATTGCTTAGCTGGATAGTAAATCCTGTCAGTGTAGAATTTTTTTGTGTGTGTGTAATTCTCAAAGAAAGTGGCATGAACTTTAATTCATAGTTACATAGTTGGCTGGAAAAATGCCAGTTTGACCTCGTAGCTTTCCTTCCCACCAATCAAAATGTGAATCTGTTTTTGAAATAACTATGATTCTGTCTCCAGCTTGAAAATTCAAATCCCCTGGCTGCTGTGCTTCAAACGAATAGAGTGCTGTCACTTCTACTGGCAGACTTGAATTGCCTAAAACAACAATGAAAAAATATAAATTAGTCACAATTTTTAGGGGAAAAATTGGGAGTGTGTAGAAAAGACAAAAATCAACCACTTAGCATTTGCCCTGCTGATGCCCTGGGAGCCAGCAGAACCCACCACACATGTCTGTATAATTTTCTTAACATTATTATTGTTATTATTACTTTTTGAGACAGAGTCTCACTATATTGCCCTTGGTAGAGTGCCATGGCATCACAGCTCACAGCAACCTCCAACTTGTGGGCTTAAGCAATTGTCTTGCCTCAGCCTCCCAAGTAGCTGGGACTACAGATGCTCACCACAACGCCCAGCTAATTTTTTGTTGCAGTTGTCATTGTTCTTCAGCTGGCCTGGGTCAGGCTTGAACCTGCCAGCCTAGGTGTTTGTGGCTGGCGCTGTAACCACTGGGCTTCGGGCGCTGAGCCAATTTTCATAACATTATTAAACTTACATTTTTCTCCTTTGGAAAGTGTAAACATTTGGCAATACAACTCCCAAACCCACCTAAGTTGGACTTGCACATTATTATAATATATACTTGAATATTCAGCAAATGTTTATGATCATAACTTCTTAAATTTTGAACCATCTATAAGATACTAGTATTTATCCATATTTTTTCCATTTTAGTAGAATAGTCATTGCCATGGTCTGAATGTTTGTTGCCCCCCAGTGCCCTGAGGTAGCACTGTGGGAAGGGGGCTCCCTGGTCTTTGCCTCCTGGGAGGATATTGCAGAGGATAGCGTCTGGGCAGAGAAGCTGAGCCTGCACCATTGTGAGTTCCACATATCTCAGACTTCTGGCCTGCAAAACTGTGAGAAATAAATTTCTATTGTGTGTAAGCCTCCCAGTCTATGGTGCTTGGTTATAGCAGCCCAGATGGACTGAGACAGTTGTTGACATCTTCCATGAATTACAGACATTGGAGAAAAACTGAAGTCTGTGTTTGTGACTGTGTCATAAAAGATTCAACTCAGAAACCTTGCTCCGCTCACTGGTCTGGGGGCTTCCAGTTCAGGTATATCTTGTTATTTTGTCAGCAGACATGATTCCTCCCTAGCTTCATTTCTACATACATTTAACATAGCGTTGGCACAGTGTGTGACCTAATGTGTGGTATTCAGAGGAAACAGTTTGAGAACTGAGTGCTTAACATAAATAAAAGATACTAAATATCATAAACTGTGTAACATCATAAAAATATAAAGAAATGAACACTTTCTGTGCACTTGGCTACATGGAGTCTAAGTCTTCTGTGAGTCATATAATTTTTTTGCATAAATCAGGCAATTAGATATTAAATGCATCTAAGTCCAGATATCCAGAAAGCATCAACAATCAAACTGTAGAACCAGCTCCATTTTGAACCCATACACTCACTATAATAGTAATAAAACTGAACTTGGGCTGTCAGTAAGAAATAAATTTAGCCAATACTTAATTAAACCACATCAACTGAAAACACTGAATTTGTAGCTCACACAAGATGGTGCTACAGGTCTTTCTATAAAGTATGTGCCATCTGGTTCTCTGAGTTCTAAATAATCCTAATAATAACCAATATAATTACATCAGAGATATGACTAGTATAATGAGTTTTTTCTATGAAACAAAGAATTTCTCCATATTTTTATATTTTATACTATATTTACTGTTAGTCTATCAATGTTAAGCAATAAAGGTTAAAAGAATGTCATAAAAAATTTTTTTGAACTGCTGACACATGAGTAAGCAGCCCTCCCACACACACACTGTGAAGGGCGGCTGATGCTGGAATGAGTGCTGTTCAGCAAGCACTTGTATCACGTTTCCTCGTCGTCAGATCAGAGGAATATAAGCTAATGCTAAAAAAGACAATGGGCCCCCAAAATGTCCTTAATAATTACATTTAGGACCTTTGGATGCAGGCCCTGCGGGAGCTCTGGTCTGCAGAGCTGCTGTAGGACAGCAGGAAGCAGCAGGTGACAAGGCTGGTGCCCCTGGGAAGGCTCTGAGCCTTCGTCCCCCACACACGCAGCCCTTGCCGCTCTGTGTACACCGGCTGACCACAGTGAGAACAGCGGCAACCAATGCGGCAAAGGTCCTGGGCGCCCACCTGTCCGAGCCTCAGACCCTTCTAGGAATTGGTCCAAGGTCGCAGCGCTCACGGTGGAGGGGGAGATGTGAATCCAGAGAGCCTGCCCTCAATGAGAGCTGGCATTGTTCATGAGTGTCACGTTTGCAAGTAACTACGCTTAGATTCATCAGAGCACTCCACTTCACCAGGAGAGTTTTAAGGCAGATTAGTGTATTTTCCTACATTACCATGTTATCCAGATTGTACAGATGATGCAGACATCTGATGCAGCTGATCCTGGAAATCCCTGGTAATTCAATTTGTCTTTACTTATTTTAGAAATACATTGCATGATTTATAATTAGAGGAAGACATATTCTGAACTAAAAAAAGAGAGAGGATGAATCCCTGCCCTCACATGTAGCTGCAGCTTAATGTCCTTCAAGCTGCAGGCTCCAAATGAAACAGGGCTAAGGCCAGGCAGGTGGCCGGCTGGGCAAGGGCTGCCAGGCACAACTGACCTCCTCTTTTCCTGGGGCTGAGGAGGAGGCTCCCGTGTCAAGCTCCTCAGCAGCTAACTAGTCAGATGAGCCACCCCACTTCCTGGGAGGAGCACAGGGAGTCTGGGGTTTGACTGTTGTGGAGAATTCACCCACCTGAAATCAGAGGGGTGAAGCCAGTAGGGTGAGCCAGACGGCACCCAGGGCAGTCAGCACCATGCCAAAGAGCTCCAAAGGACTTAAATGTCCCTCTTTAATGTAAGTATTAGAGAAAATTTCCATAAGGAGAAGTTTAATGCCCATAAAAAATACTTTAAAAAAAGTACGTCAAAGAGCTATGTCTTCTTCTAGGACCCACCCCCCCAACTTCTGGGAAACAAACACCCACCCCCACCCCCCAGGCCCAGTTGAGGTGCTAAAACATTGAGTGCTTTCATGTGCCTTTCCTGCTGAGTGACATATGCCTTTAAATTTTCTACCCCTGTGCTTTAAAATATCTGAAGGATTTTTGAGGCAACTGGCCATTCCATTATAATATTCAAGTTTAACTCAAATCAGGAAGCACAGTGAGATTACAATCAGCATTTGGCAGCTGCTGCTGCCTCAGGCTCCTAGTGAGCAAGGAGTTTCACTACCAGTATACTTTCTCTGGAGCCTGCACAATGTAATACACAATGTACACAATGTAATCCGTGTGCAGCCAACTCCAGCCCCAGGCCCATGTCAGGAGGAACATTTCAGCCTTGGTGGTGCTGCCAGATGTGCTGTAGTGGTGGGTGGGGGTTGACCTAATTCTGGTATGTTTTCCCAGCCCACGTGTTGGGGATCCATAGCTTTGAGGGCCACATACCCTGCAGGAGTGTGTTAGGATAAATGAGCAGGAAGCCACCTTGCAAGCCCAACCAGCCAGGCCAGTCCCCACCACAGGGGCCAGAGGCAGTGTTTAGAAGAGGCCTCTGTGGTTGCCACAGCTAGGTGCATGTGTGGCAGGCACTGAGTGGGTCTTGTCCAGAGACTCCACATAGCTCCTTGGAAGCACAAGGCAGCCCCCATGTTTAACCTTTGCCCTCAATTTGTGTCTAATTCACATTTGTAAATAATTGCTTAATTCTTTCAAGGAAAATTTCTAGACAATATTTAAGTAAAACAGATTGAAGGACTATTTGCACTATAAAAGATCTTAGCAAGTTTTATTGTGAAGTAGTTCCTCACAATAGCAAAACATGAACTTGAAAAATAAAATTTCTTAAAAAGTTTATAGGGCTAAAAGCAAAGAAAATGTAATAAGGATTAAACTTTAATTCAAAATGAACAAACTAACATTCTATTCCCATTACACATCCCAGAAGCTTTTGAACAACTAGTCTTCGAACAATCCTGGGCTCCTGGGACAAGGCCAGGCTGCTAGAGCAGCACAGCCCCAGCTTAGGGGCCTACTGGGACAACCATGACCCTTAAGCCTCCTACCATCATGGTTATCTTAAATTAAAAGTAAATAAGAGAATAAAAGCATAGCATTTTTTTTTTTTTTTTTTTTTTTAGTGACAGAGTATCAAGCTGTCACCATCGGTAGAGTGCCGTGGCATCACAGCTCACAGTAACCTCCAACTCCTGGGCTCAAGCGAGTCTCCTGCCTCCGCCTTCCAAGTAGCTGGGACTACAGGCACCCATCACAACGCCCGGCCATTTTTTGGTTGCAGCCGTCATTGTTGTTTGGCGGGTCCAGGCTGGATTCGAACCTGCCAGCTCAGGTGTACGTGGCTAGCACCTTAGCCGCTTGAGACACAGGTGCCGAGCCCATAGCATTTTTAAAATAAATACTTCTCAAAAAAATGTGGATATGCTATAGATCAAAGTAGAGCTGAGAGATTCACCCAACCCGTTCTATTTACTAAAAAGTTTGTTATTATTAGGTGGATATGAATCATTTTTAAAATATAGATTTTCTTTACTTACCAACTCTCTCATGATAGCTGGGCAGTTCAGGATAGAGCTTATACTCATTTCTGTCACCTGGAAAGAAAGGGGGGGAAGATTTAGAAAAAATAATATATATTATTAAAATACACAAAAAGGCCAAAACCTGCCCTTGCTAAGCAAATATTTTAAATCACTATAGTTGACAGGGTTATCATTATTTAATAATGCTTTAAATCAAGAGCTATATCTGGATAAATCTGCAAGATACACGAAGTACAGGAGATGACAACTACCCCATATCTGTGTGACGTGAAATACTGATACGTAACTATCTCAAAGCCTTTCAAGCACATGAATGGAAAGCATGACAACATCCCTTTCCCAAAGCCATTGTAAAATACCTCAGTAACAAAGCCTGTGGCCCCCAAGACAATGATTATGTTCTTCTTACTTCCTGTATAACCCTAAAATAATTTTTACACAGTGGATACTCTTCTTGCTGTATATTTTCAAATTGACACCTAAAATTGTTCAATGTTGCAAAGCTTAAATTGTTGCAAGGAGAATACTTTTTAATATAACAGTTATTTAAATTAAACAATTATATATATTTTTTGGATAAAAGAATCTAAATAGTACAATAATTTGAAACTTACTATAATTCATTAAAGAAAATCAACAAGCAGTTTAATAGTCAGACATTATGTAGTATTTATTTTTAACCTTCAAATCATACTTTCATTCCATTTATTCAAAAGATCTTATAGTAATGTACCACTATTATTATTTTTTTTGAGACAGGGTCTCATTCTGTCACCCAGGCTAGAGTGTACTGGTGTCATCACAGCTCACACTAGCCTCAAACTCCTGAGTTCAGGCAACCCTCCTGCCTTAGCCTTCCAAGTAGCTGAGACTACAGGTACCTGCACCCACACCTGGTTAGTTTTTCTATTTTTTTTGTAGAGAGGGGGTCTCGCTCTTGCTCAGGCTGGTCTCAAGACTCCTGGCCTCAAAAATTCACCCACCCTGGCCTTCCAGAGTGCTGGGATTACAGGTGTGAGCCTATAATTGGGCCCCACCTGGCCCAATTACTGTATTTATATATATAACATTTTTCTACAATAAAATTTTATATATAATTTTTAAGTTTTGTTTTATGTAAGCACAGGCTGAGTTTTTCACTGGCTGAGTTATTATAATTATTAGCAATTGATCAAAATTTTTAATATATTGTGAATTTTTTAGCTTACTAAACATAAAAGTAAAGTTTTACTTGAAATGCATCTCAATAGATGGATAAGACTTTCAAAAATCATTTCAGGTTTCTTATTGCTAGAATGACATACATTGAACATCTAATTCTATTTTAGTGTGATTTGTTATAGATATAGGTACTAAGAAATCTGACTCTTATAAACATCTGGAGAGGGGTAGAAGGAGGCATTTTATGTCAATGTAACCGGATTCTTTTATAGTTCTTCTGAGATAGTGGCCAAAAAAAATCATAAATTATCTATTTGCAAAACAACATAATAAAGAACAAAACAAACAACAAACACACATATAAAATTATTTAATAAAAATTGCTATGGTTTAAATGTCCCCTCTAAAACTCACATTGAAATTTATTGCCATTATAACAGTGAGAGGTGGGATTAGTCAGTGAGGGTGGACTCCCAGGGCTTGGGCTAGTTTTTGTGAATGTGGGTCCCTGGATAAAGGGTGAGTTGGGCCTGATGCCCTTTCTCTGTCTCACACTGTGAGGTGTGCTCACAGCCATGTAGTGCCTTCTGTGTGCTGCGATTCACTGACGCCATCCCCCCTCAATCTTGGATTTTCTCATCTTTAGAAATGCGAGTCAAATAAATCTCTTTTCTTTTTAAATTACCCAGTGGTATTCAGTTATAGAAGCAGAAAACAGACAAAGAAAATTACGGGTATAACTTTTTGATAATAGTGTTATTTTTAAAAATAATATATAAAGATATTATTAATTATAATTCTCATTATAAATTTAGATGACAATTCCATTAGGTCCTTCTTTAATTTTTTTGGAACCAAAGATACAGAAATCACCTGATTTGTGAAGGGATTTGGCCCTCATGAGAACCATACACTACGTCAAAATCAGTATCTGTATTTCAAGTTTGGTCATTGTTCTTATATGTTGGAGTAAAGGTAGTATAGCAGGAATTAGTATCATCTGGGGTTTGCTTTTATTCTTCAAGTATAGAAAACAAATTGTGAAAATGTAATGAAGAGGGCAGCCTATAAGTCATGTTCTCAGCTGTGCTGGCTTTAAGAACTGGGAGCTGGAGACCTGGAGCCTATGGCTCTTAAATTACCTGAGCTACCTGCGCCTGTGTCCTCACGGCAACCTCTGTGCTCCTGTGGGGAGAGGCGTCTGCCATTGTAAAGGCCTGCAGGCTAGCAAGTTAGTGAATATAAGGATACGGAAATGAACACTGATGGAGCAGGAAAGAAGACAAACATCCTAAGAAAACCTATTTTTAAAAACTGACTGGAGATTTTTTGGGGTGAATGACCAGATATGTACAAATTAAGATTTCCTAAACTATGAGAATAAGCACTCTGAAATAGAGACAGGAAAGTGTATGCCACTTACCACAGCAAAATACTTGGGGATAAATTTAACAAGGCACAGAAATTATGAAATCTTATTAAAATAAATAATATCTCTTTTGATATGAGGACAATTAGTGACAATGACACGGTGGGGGTGGGGGAAGGGAAGAGGAGAGAGAGAAAGCAGGAGGGAGGGTGGGGAAAGGAAGAGCAGAGAGGGAAGGAGCGAGGAGGTGGGGTCTTGGTGTGTGCTACACCTTTTGGGGGCAAGAGTCGATTGTAAGAGGGACTTTACCTAACAAATGCAATCAGTGTAACCTGTTTCTTATACCCTCAATGAATCCCCAACCATAAACTTAAAAAATTAATTAAGTAATTAAAAAATAAATAATGTCTCAACAAATGGAAAGCATAAAATGGAAAATTATTCAACCGAATTAATTAATTTATACATGTAACATTATAATTCAAATTCAAAAGTTATAGATTGAATATACATAATTATTTTAACTAAAATTGAAATGGAAAGCATAAAATGGGAATATTATGTTCATATCAAATTAATTTATACAAATTATATTATTACAATTAGAATTCTATAATTCAGAAATTATAAGATTGAATATATGCACAAAATAGTATTTTCACTAAAACTGCATTTTGGGGAGGAGGAAAAAATTAGTAAAATGATCTTAAAGTATGTGACGAATAAGTATCCAGTAACTATGAAAGTAAAACTATCACAAGAAAATCTAGGGGACCATGAATACAACCTTGTATAGAAAGTGTGAAAACCTTAACCATGCCTTATGGTTACAAATCTACAAAAACTAGGTGATAGGTGTATTTTTACATTAAAATTAAAACTTTCCTATAGTAAAATTATGAAGACAAATTCAAAAGACAAATGCTAAATGCAGAAAAATATTGCAAGTCAAATGACAAAGCCTTAATTAACATAGACAGTGATTCCATAAATTGAGAAAGCAACAAATACCCCAAAAGAAAAAAATGGACCAATGAAATGAGGAGATGGATAAGATTAAATCCAAAACTCCAGAAATTATATGCAGAGATATTTAAATTCCCTAATAAATATAAACAAAATAAAAATTCAGGGATAAATACAATCCAGTTATCAAGGAAATATAATCAGCTTTGATTCACAAACACTTCCAAATGTTTCAACACTAATAGCTGTAAAGAAAGTGTACGTTGAGGAATGTCCTGGTATGTGTCATAGTAGGGGAGTGTGATGGTGGAGGGGGATGTTTATATGGTGGGAACTCACATGATATGTGTGGTGGGGCATGGCAAATGAGACTCTACTGCAGTAAAAACTTTTGAAAAGTACTTAACTAAATTTGTTAAAACTTTAAAAATCTATCCTTTGATCTATCATGTCCATTCCTGGTGATTATTTCAAAAAACTAAAAGTGCCAGTATATAGACATAGTAATTTAGAAGGATATTAATTGTGGCACAATTTCGCAAGAAAAAAATGTGAAACAGGGCGGCACCTGTGGCTCATCGAGTAGGGCGCTGGCCCCCTATGCCAAAGGTGGCAGGTTCAAACCAGGCCTTGGCCGAACTGCAAAACAAAAATAGCCGGACGTTGTGGCAGGCGCCTGTAGTCCCAGCTACTCGGGAGGCTGAGGCAACAGAATCGCCTAAGCCCAGCAGTTGGAGGTTGCTGTGAGTTGTGAAGCCATGGCAATCTACCAAGGGCGACAAAGTGAGACTCTACCTCTAAAAAATAAATAAATAAACAAACAAATTAATTAATTAAAAAAAGATGCTGTTCCATAGGATAAAACTTTCCAAAGAATCAAGTCTTCAACGTTCTCTTTTGGTAGTGTGTTTCTAGAATCTAGAAGGACATGGATAAGCCATTCTTAATTAATTTTGAGACGATTTATCATAGGTATATGTTTTCAACCACAAGACTTAATGTTTAAAAGCTGTAATATTAACTTACCTTATATGTCTGACCAGGGCTAATTTGAATAATCTAAGATTTCGCTGTCAATTACCAATTAGTATCTTCAGGGATTCTATTTTTCAATTTTAAGAAGAAAAGGGATTTTGGTCACATTTTACTTTAATGAAAATTACATCCTCATTTTTTATGTAGCATCTACACTTTTTTTTACTTATTTGGGTTTTTTGTTTGTATTTGTAGCAGCATAGTGTTTCTGGAACAGTGTACATGTTGTTATAAGCCAAATAAATCATATAAAGTCTGTGCTGGGCATAATGCCTCACACCAATAATCCCACTACTTTGGGAGGCCAAGACAGGAGGATCGCTTGAGGCTACACGTTTGAGAACTGCGTGGGCAACATAATGAGACACCCCTCTCTATAATATAATTAGTTGGGCATGATTGTGTGCACCTACAATAGTAGCTACTTGGAAGGCTGAAGCAGAAGGATTGCCTAGAGCTCAAGAGGTTAAGGCTGCAGTGAGTTGTGACTGCACCACTGCACTGTAGCCAAGACTCTGTCTCTTAAAAAAAGAAAAAAAAAATCTGTTGTGAATCCTTGTACATATTTTTATGTAGTTGTGTTTTCTCATTTTTGTCTCTGTTATTAATGAACAAAATATAAATGAGTATTTGTACATTGACTATATAAGAAATTATGGACATGTTCTTATTAGCTTTCAGGACTCGGTATCAATGTAAATAAATAGTTAATACAAATTTGAATTTTTGGAAAAAAAAAAATCTCTGTGGAGAATGAGAACATTTTCACAAACTAAACCAATGAGGATTTGTCTTATGTGTTTAGAAGAGGCTGAGCATTTCCTTATTCTCTCCTAAATATCTAGCAGAGCTTCTATGGACTCTAAAGTTTAATGATATATCTTGATTTCTTAACAATACTTAATAATTAATCACAATTGTATTTGAATTGCAACAACAATGCTTACTTTGAAAGCTAGAACTCAGGTGGACAGGTGCAGATGGCTGTTGTGGTCTCAACCCTGGTTTGGGGGGTAATTCTTTAGCCTGGGAGGAATAAAAATAAATGCACATAACTCTAAAACCCTGTTTTTACTTAAGACACATATAACACATTTTCCTTCTAGAGTTTATGTGACAGATTTTATCTTTTGCACTTATTTGTGAGGTCCCCTGAAGCAGATGGCAAGACTAGATGGACCCGAGAGCCTCTGCCGTCACCCAGGCCCCTCTGACAACCTGGGCAGGGGTTAGAGGAGCTGCAGGTGCGAAGATGGGTGACAGCTCAGCATGGAGCGGGAGAGGCAGCGACAAGTGAAACTCTGTGCTTCAGCCTTCATTCCAAGTTGGGTCTAGCTGACTCTGGAAGGGCTGTGAGGCCATGGAGAGGCACAGGCTGTCAGTGTTAGCAGCTGCTGCTGGTGTTAATTAATGTCACAAAGTTCAATCATGGAAAACAAGCCATGTTTTTCCTTGAAATTTGTGCATATGAAATGTCAAGGTATGTGGCATTTTCACAAGAACACCATGTAAGTGAGAGTAACAGGGAGGGGTTTCAGCTGAAGAGAGGTGCCCAGGCCAGACCTTGCAATGCTGCTCACGTGCCGCTCGCCTGGTGTTGATTCGTTGTCCTTCATTTTCATACTTTTCAGTAAAGGAATTGAGAATTTCATAGAGATCTTCTGCTTGAGCAGGTGGTGGTATATCTCCAAATAAAATATCATAAGCTCGAATATCTTGGCAATAAAATCTAATAAATGCAGAATTGAAAACATTTCTTCAATAGACACAGACTTTTCTAGAGTCAAACACAACGCATGTGTGTGATCACTTGTATTAGTGCTCTGCACGGGCCAGCATTCACGCTGACTGTAGGCTGCAGCCCATGCTTAGCTCTAATGTTTATTCCCAAGCTTTACCATAGCCATTCTGATCTGTATCCTTTCTCTATTAACATAAAAAGCACATCCACATGTGCGTGTGAAAACTTATACATAAATTTATATGTAGACCCTTACAGAAATACATATACAAGCACATACATTTTATGAATTTTTGCTTTTTAAATTTCTTATAAAAAATGGTATCCTAGCCCTCTGGGAGGCTGAGGCGGGAAGATTCCTTGAGGCCAGGAGTTCCAGATCAGCCTGAGCAAGAGGGAGACTGTTCTCTATTACAAACAGAAAAACTAGCTGGGCATGGTGGTGGCATCTATAGCCCCAGCTATGTGGGAGGCTGAGGCAGGAGGATCTCCTGAACCCACTCCTTAAGGCTGCAGTGAGTTATGACTGCACCAGTGCACTCTAGCCAGACTGACAGAGTGAGACTGTTTAAAAAAAAAAGTATCTGGGTGGCACCTGTGGCTCAAAGGAGTAGGGTACCAGCCCCACGTACCAGAGGTGGTGGGTTCAAACTCAGCCCCGGCCAAAAACTGCAAAAAAAAAAAAAAAAAAAAAAAGTTTATTTGTACATATGGTTTTGTAATTTTAAAAAAATTGTTTAGTTCTATAAAAATTAAATTAGGATTTGCCTTACATTTTCCAAATTCATTAAGCTGTGTATTTGTTTTATTTTATCGAGGATTTAGTTGAACTTTAGTGGGAAAGTCTTTCAAAGCCTAGAACCCTAAGTTTCTAAAAGCATTCTTGTTGTATTTCTCAAATTAATAAAACTAGGAGTAAAAACATTGTTCTTGCTTTTATAAGATGAAGAGTTCTGCAAACCTTCATTTTTCCCTATTCCTTTTACTTTCTACTTTTTGTGGTTCATACAAGTTTGGACCATTAAGTATGTGAACTCATCCTAGAAAAAGTGCTACATCCATCATTGGGGAATGTCACTACTTCACCCACAAAGTACTCCCCTTGGCCATCTGATGACCAGGGAGATGCTTGGCAGTGAGCTATGTAGCACTTTTTCTAGGATGAGTTCATGAACTTAATGGTCTGACCGTGTATTTAATGTTATCAAATGTACGACTGAATTCTTGAGTCAACTGGCATGGTTGAACTTCCTATCAGTTGTCGTCTCTTGTGATCTGTCTGCTTTCGCTGGTCAGGCTTGATTAGTAGGACTTCTGCCTGGCCCTTCTGTCAGGCTGGGGGTCTCTTTCTTGGCCCTCACACACACTGCAGAGGCAATCTGCCAGAGCTTATTTGGAAAAATTAGCCAGATGCCAGTTTACAGTAGAAACTTCCCTTCACTTCTTAAGATACTGTCAAATCCTCTTTTAAAAGTCAATGTGTATTTTTAATCAAAACTTGTCTAGGTGGCGCCCGTGGCTCAGTGAGTAGGGCACCAGTCCTATATGCTGGAGGTGGCGGGTTCAAACCCAGCCCCAGCCAAAAACTACAAAAAAAAAAAAGTCAGACTACAAAACTTGTCTGTATTTACGGCGGAACCCAGAGCTCAGTGGGTAGGGTGCCAGCCACATACACCAAGGCTAGCGAGTTCAAATTCGGCCTGGGCCAGCTAAAATCAATAATGACGGGCGGTGCATGTGGCTCAAGGAGTAGGGCGCTCGTCCCATATGCCGAAGATGGCAGGTTGAAACCCAGCCCCAGACAAAATAAATAAATAAATAATCAACAATGACAACTGCAACAAGAAAATAGCCAGGCATTGTGATGGGCACCTGTAATCCTAGCTACTTGGGAGGCTAAGGCATGAGAATCGCTTAAGCCCAGGATTTTGCTGTTGCTGTTAGCTGTGACAACATAGCACTCTACTCAAGGTGACAGCTTGAGACTCTGTCTCAAAAAAAAAAAAAAAAAAAAAACCTTGTATTTGATATGGTGGAGAGACAAAAGCAGAGTATAATAACAGACACACTTCTCACACTGAGGAGTATTTTGGGTGACCCACAAGTAGTAACTGATATGCCCTCCACATTTTTAAAAAAATATACTTAATACAATGTACCCTACTAATAAAGTACTGCTAGCTTATGATCTTTTTTTTTTTTTTGGAGACAGAGCCTCAAGCTGCCACCCTGGATAGAGTGCCGTGGCATCACAGCTCACAGCAACCTCCAGTTCCTGGGCTCAAGCGAGTCTCCTGCCTCCACCTCCTTAGTAGCTGGGACTATAGGTGCCCACCACAACGCCCTGCCATTTTTTGGTTGCAACCATCATTGTTGTTTAGAGGGCCCAGCCTGGATTCGAACCCGCCAGCTCAGGTGTATGTGGCTGGCGACTTAGCCCATTGAGCCACAGGCACCGAGCCTGAACTTATAATCTTAAGTGGGAGAAAGTACTTACAATTTAATGTATATTATGATGACAGTTGTAGAGTGTCCCAAAGGTCACCACACATAGGAAAAATGGGAAATTTTAGCTAAATGTACTTTTATTTATAAAATATTGTATTCATTACAACGTTTTACAAAAAGGTGGACAATATGTAAAGAATATTTTGTGATGGGTGAAGGGAGAGTAATTGGTGGGATCATACCTACGGTGCATCTTACAAGGATACATGTGAAACTTACTAAATGTAGAATATAAATGTCTTAACACAATAACTAAGAAAATGCCATGAAGGCGGTTTGATGAAAATATTTCAAATTGTATATAAAACCAGCACATTGTACCTCATGATTGCATTAATGTACATAGCTATGATTTAAT
>CAUYON010083833.1:0-15461 GCA_963573935.1 Arctocebus calabarensis | reverse complement strand
GCGTCACACTGCTCACAGCAACCTCCAGCTCTTGGGCTCAAGCGATTCTCTTGCCTCAGCCTCCTGAGTAGCTGGGACTACAGGCGCCCGCCACAGCGCCTGGCTATTTTTTTGTTTTGCAGTTCGGCCGAGGCCGGGCTTGAACCCCCCACCTTCGGTATATGGGGCCGGCGCCCTACTCGCTGAGCCACAGGAGCCGCCCAAAATATTGATTTTTTTAAAAATTTCTTCTTTGTAATATCTTTGATGCCAGGCTTATACTGGTCTTACAGAAAGAGTTATGAAGCAATTCCTCTTTTTCTATTTCTTGATTTTGTGTTAGGTTGTTATTGTTTCTTCCTTAAATGTTTGTCAGAATTCACCAGGAAGCCTAATAAATCTGAAATTTTCTCTGGGAATATTTTCATTATAAATGAAACTATTTTTTAATAGATATAGAGCTATTTAAATTATCTATTTTTGTCTCTTTTGTTTTTCAAGAATTTCATATACTTCACATAAATTATAGGATTTATTAGCATGAAATTTTTACCTAACAGCCAATTACTCTATTGGTTTTTGTAGGTTTTTATAATAATATCCCCTTAATATTGGTAGTTTGTGAGAGGGGTTGATAAATTTTACAGAAGTTTTGTCAATTTTTTAATCTTTTTTTTTTTTTTGAGACAGAGTTTCATTTTGTCGTGCTAGGTAGAGTGCCGTGGCGTCACACACCTCACAGCAACCTCCAGCTCTTGGGCTTAGGCGATTCTCTTGCCTCAGCCTCCCGAGTAGCTGGGACTACAGGCGCCCACCACAATGCCTGGCTATTTTTTGTTGCAGTTTGGTCAATGCCCTACCTCTTGAGCAAACAGGCGTCGCCTTAACTTATATTTTCTATGTGACAAATGATACGGAGCATGTTTTCATTTGCTTATTGCCCATTTATTTATCATCTTTTGGGAAATACCTTTTTAAATCTCTTGCTCATTGTCTTAATTAATTGCTTTTTTTTTAAAATTATTGCCTTGTAAGGGTTCTTTATATTTTCTGAATGTAAGTCCTTTGTCAAATATGACTTGTTTCCTAGACTTTGCCTTAATATTTTATTTCTTAATAGTGTCTTTGGGACATCAGAAGTCAATGATTTTGATAAATTATGATTTAACTAACTATTATGTTTCATACTTTTTTCTGTGACCTACTTAGAGTATGTCTGAAACTGTTTTCTCTAATGTTTCCTTATAAAAGTTTTAGAGTTTTAGTTTCAGGTCTATGATGCATTTTGCATTAATTTTTGGTTATAAAGAGAGGTTAAATTTGAGACTCATCTATTTCCTTAAGAATGACTAGTTCCTGGAAGAACTATTCCTGGAAGAATTATTTATAGAAAATATTTTTATTTCTCCATTCAATTACTTTGTCCCTTTGTCAAAAATCCATTAAACATTATGTGTAAGTTTATTTTGGAATCTCTATTCTGTTGCTCAATTTATATTTACTTTTGTCTTTTCTATTGGTAATATCTTGTTGTCTTAAATATATAAGTTTAACATATATTTTGCTAAAATTATTCCCAAACATTTCATATTTGGATGTCACAACAAATGATATGATATTTACAATTTCAATTTCCAACCCCCTATTGCTAGTTTATAGACGTATTAGATTGTTATTCTGCTATAGTTCTAAACTCACCAATTTTGATAGTTCTTAGTATATTCCTTAGGTTTTACTAATGCACATGATCATAGCATAGGTAAAGAAATATAATTTTATCCCTCCCTTTTCAAAATGTATGATTTTTATTTCTTATTCTTGCTTTGTTACACTAATTTGAAATTATACAACAATGTTGAATACAAGTGATGGGAGTGGACATCTTTCATTTTTCATCCTTCATCATTAAGTATCATATAATCTTAGTACAATTTTTTTTTCATTTCATTTCATTTTCTTTTCATTTCAATCCTTCATCATTAAGTATCATATATTCTTAGTACAGTGTTTTTTTTATTTTGGTATAAGCTTTTTATCAAATTAGGAAATTTTCTTCTATCCCTAGCATGTTGTGAGTTTTGAGGATTTTTTTTACATAACTTCATTTATAAATAACTGAAGTAAAATAAAGTTTATATCTTTAAATTGTACAATTTCACCATGTACATCTGTGAAAACATCAACTTCAATAAAGATAATGGACATTTTTATGATTCACCAAAGGATTTTTTTATGCCTCTTAATAATTTATCATTCCACGCTTGTCCTGAGGTTAAAACTGAATTGCATTTTGTCAACAAAGATTAGTGCCCATTTCTTCAAATTGTATACAAATCAATCATTATAGCATGTACTCTTTTTTAACCTGGCTTCTTTAACTCAGCATAAACTATTTTGATTTTCATTTAAGATATGTCCTGTGAAAGTCTCTTTTTCTTTTATTGTTATTGTTGACGTTTGTTTGTTTTTATTGCCTAATAGTATTTTATCGTTTTGATATATCACAATTTGTTTATCCATCCACATGCTGTTTGACACCTGTTGATTTCAGTTCTTACAAATGAAATTGCTACTAATATCCATGTGCAAGTCTTTGTATAAACATATGCATTCATTTTTCTTAAGTGAAATAATTATTCAGCAAAGTCTCAGGTTATGAAATCAAAGTACACATATCAGTAGCACTTCTATAGACTAATCAATATCAAGCAAAGAGTCAAATCAAGGACTCAAAATCATTCACAAAAACTATAAAGAAAATAAAATGCCTAGAAATATACTTAACAAAGGAGGTTAAAGACCTATACAAAGAAACTACAGAACACTGATGGAAGAAATCACAGATGATGCAAACAAATGGGAAAGTATCCCCTCCTTGTTTATTGATAAAATAAACATCATTAAAATGTCCATACTACCCAAAGTGATTTATAGATTCAATGCAATCCCCATCAAAATACCAGCATCATATTTCAAATATCTAAAAATAAAATCTTAATTTTCATTTAGAACCAAAAATGAGCCTAAATTAGTCAAAGTGGTCTTAAGTAAAAAGAATAAATCTAGAGACATCATATTATCTGACTTCAAATTATATTGTAAGCCTATAGTAACCAAAACAGTATGGTACTTATATAAAAATAGAGACATAGACCAATAAAACAGAATAGAGAATGCAGAAATAAAACTATCTACTTATAATCACTAATCTTTGACAAAGCAGACAACAATATACACTGGAGAAAGGAAGCACTATTAGATAAATGGTGCTGGGAAAATTGGAAAGCCATATGGCAGAAGAATGATACAGGATCTCTATCTCTCACTATATGCAAAAATTCCTTCAAGATGGGTTAAAGACTTAAATGTAAGGAATGACACGAAACCATAAAAATTATAGAAAAAATGTTGGAAAAACTGTTAGATATCATCCTTGTCAAAGAATTTATGATGAAGACTACCCAAATAAATATAGCAACAATAACAACCAAATAAATGGGACTTAATTAAATTAAAAAGCCTTCTGCACAACAAAGGAAATAAGCAATAGAGTGAATAGACAACCTATAGAATAGGAGAAAATATTCACACACTATACATCCAAAAAAGGACTGATAACTAGAGTCTACAAAGAACTCAAACCAACATGACAAAAACAAACAAACCCATTAAAAAATGGACAAGAGCTATGAACACAAGTTTTTCTAAAGAAGATAGACAAATGGGCAACAAACATGAAAAAATGCTCAACATAACTAATCATTAGAGAAATGCAAATTAAAACTACAATGAGGTATTACCTTATGCCTATCAGAATGGCCATTAATAAAAAGTAAAAAGACAATAGATGTTGCTGTGGATTCAGAAGTGAATGCTTATACATTATGATAGCATTATGATTATAAAACAAATATAATACAATAGAAAAAAATGATTAGCTGCCAGGATATCTATATTTTTAAATTTTAAAATATTAATTAAAGGGATACAATGAGATAATAATGTTATTCTATGTGGTATTTATCTTTAAGGGGCCATATTGTCATCATCAACATTAATCTTCATCATGTTAGTCATTCTTTTTCAATGTTTGGTCATGTAGTCAAGAAGTCTAATATGAATGTCAATGATAGCATTCATTAGGAAAACACAGTATAGAGATACATACCCAGATATAAACTTAGCCATCAACGTGGTATATATGTGTGTACATCAGCTTGTATCAAATAGTTAAACAATTTAAATAGCTTTAATGTATAATTTAAACTCCAGCTTTCCATTTCATGGTGCTTTTATTTATAATATTTTATATTCCATTTTCCTTCTTTTAATCTCGCTTTTCTTTCCTGCTATGCAATCCTATCTCAAACAAGAGAGCTATTACTGAGCAGGCAAATGGTACTTTAATTGAAACACTTACAGAGTACACTAGAAAACTATAAAGACTTTTAAGAAAGAGCAAAACTTTAATAGGTTCTTGTGTATTCCTGCTGTAACCTAATTCAGCGCATTTTCAGCATGCTGGAGGATGTTGCTAATTTATGGCTGTGATGAGCAATAAAGCAATAATAGTAATCGAAACACGCAATATTCCTTGTTTAGGGGGCATTTATGGTTATGTATTAAAACTATAAATACTTCAAGAAGCCGTGAAACTGATCTATGGAAAATGAAAGATAAGATCTCTCTGCCTTCTAAAAGTGCTTTTCTAGCAGAAATTTGAGCTTGACTTTGTGGTTTTTAAATATAAACAAAGTAGAAGTTCGACATGTCTACCTATCCAAAGGGACCACTTAAATAACTACTAGCACTCAAACCTAATAAGGGATGGAAAGTTCCTTTCTTTCTTTTTTGTTTTTAAATTTTCCATTTCCTTCCCCTTGTCCTTATAAAAATTGTTCTTCCTTGATATTCTTTGCGTTCTTACTCTGCTTTCTCTGTTTCTCTCTTCTCTCCCATCTTCTCTCATACTATCTCCTATATCCACACTGGATGAAAGAAGCAAACAGTACTGAGGTGGAAATAGGGCGCAGAATGCAGCACTCATGGCTGAGAGTCCCAGGACTCTAAGTTAGTATAGCCACAGATAGCCTCAGTCTTTCTTGCCCCTGATCCTCCTAGTTGGACCAGCCTTGATATCAAGGCTCTATGTCAAAGCAAATCCTAATGTTAGTACCTGTTCTATAAAACCATTCAGTGTCTTTAACTATTTTGTTTTCACTTCCTCCATTCTATGTTGTCCTTGTACCGATCAATCTGGATTTCTGGGCTTCCCTGTTGTGTTTAATACCTGTTTCTGGAACCTCTGTTTAGCAGCCCATCCATTGCCTTTTTTATATTCTTGGATTTCTACTTTTAAAAATACATATTTTTGGTTTTCTCTTACCTCTTGCCCCTGCCTCACTAATTCCTGTGCCATGAACCCCCTCAAGGAAGGGAATGGCAGACAGGTGAATTGATTTCTAATCTACTTAAACCTCAGGTCAGGTAATTCCTCTGGTTAAGAACCACTTCTCCAAACTCCCATGATTTTCTATATGCACCCTTGACATTGCCCTCCTCAGGTTATATGTGAGCAGTATCGGTATAGTAGCTCTGGGGAGCTGAGGTCCTTCGTGTTTAGTACCAAATAACCCCTGCTGGATGGTGATTCCAGAAGGAGTATCTTATGGAAGAGAGAGACAAGAATAGAGGTAGATGGGTAGGAAATACTACATATGACAATTCCAGCTTTCTTAATACTTAATCATTAGATGAGCCAGAGTATAAGCTGTTTTGTTTCTCAAGGCTTGGCCACAGAGGTCAGTCCAGGCATGTAAATTAATGACTGATAACATTAGTTTTTTTTACTGAACAAATATTTACTGGCACCTCTTTGGTACCAGGTGCTATTTCCAAGTACTGGGAATTTAACAGTTAACAAGACAGGTAAAATTTCTGCCATCATCAGACTTATATTTTAGTGGGGCATTTATACAATAGATGAACAAATACAAATAAAATATTCTGTAGTGATAGGTACTCTAATGAAGAAATCAGGTAATGGATTGAGAATAACAGGATACTAAAAAATCAAATTCTGAGTATGAAACCTAATGGCTATGCAAATTTGACCCTCTCACAGAAAATAAGAGAGACAGTGCCCCCTAACTTGGGTTTTTTAAATCTCATTTTGTACACCCCTGGCTCTTGCAATGATGAAGAAATATTAGGAAAGGTGGAATAGACATTCCCCCTCCCTGCCCTCCTCTGGTCAGATCTCTCCCTTTCATGAAGATATTCCTTCTAGAACTGGCACCAAACAATGACTTCTTGGGAGTGACAATGAAGAAAAACAGGTCCTAGGAGCTACTATGATTTCTCAAATTCTCGGTGCCATGTGCCTATCAGGACAGAGGTCCCTGGGAGTATCTGCCTGGGCAGGTGACATTCTGTTCTCTCTTCTAGTTGAGGCCCCCTTAAATGACAGAAAACGAGGTAATTCAAATATTAACAGGAGGGAGTTTCATACATGTGTTCAATAAGGACAAAGTGCCAAGACCCTCTGAAATACTATCTGACAGATTGGATGAAAATACTTTTCTATTTCTCCTTTTGCTTTCCATTTACTCTTGTATTAGAGTCCAGGCAAGGATTATGAAAATATAATTTTTATTGTGTCTCCATTGAGTCAGCATATGGGCCTACGGATATTTGAGAACACACATAGTAGGCTGTGTTATGGTGCTACAAAATAGGAACCAAACTCTGATATTCAAGGCTTTTAAAATAATTTTTCTTTACCTAGAGAGGAAAAATGACAGCATTCCCCTAGGAAAATGAAGGCCTGGGTATATCTCTGATGATAGGCTGAGAAAAATTACCAGTGACACCTCATTTCCAAAGGAATCCTTCTTAGATGTTCTGACTTTCCAGATCATCCATCTCTTACCTTCTGGTTCAGCATTACCTCCTGGGCCCCTCAACAAACTTACCTGCTTATGGGGAAGGGTCACCTCATCTCAGACAACAAGTTAATGTCACTTTCATTTTGGCCCCTAGGCAGATGGTAGGCTCAGTGGGAAGGACTAAAGTTCTGAAGTCAAAGAGATTTGCTTTCCTATGTGAGATTGTTTCCTGACTATAAGAGATTGTTAACATCTTAACCTCTTTAAACTCATGGTTTAATGTCTATAAAACAAGGATAATAGTGTATCTTCTTCTGTATCTCCTGAGTACTAAATGAGGCATTGTACACATGTAAATCACCTCTCACCATGTCTATCACATGGTTTTTCTTTTCTGAAGGGGGCCTAGTGTGGTGCCCACATTTTTATCTTTCAAGACTAAGCTGTTTCAGTTCCCACAACCTTCTCAACTAATCTGTTGAATTCTGGTTTCCTCCTCTTTTATTTTTTTATTTCTTTTTATTAAGTGATATACACATAGATCATGAATACATTTATGCATATGTGGGGTACAATGTATTGATTTTTTAATACCATCTGATGTGCTTACATCAAATCAATCAACATAGCTTTTGCCTCATTTACTTGATTATTGTGTTAAGACATTTATTTTCTACTCTTGACAGATTGGGCTTGTACCCTTACAATATGCTCCATAGGTATAGTCCCACCATTTATCCTCCCTCTATCAACCCTCCCCACTCCCCTTCCTTCCCACTCCATTTCTCTCCTTCATTCTGGGCTATAGTTGTGTTTTATCTTTCATAAGAAAGTGTGAGTAAATATAAGTTGGTTTCATAGAAGTACTGAGTATATTGGATACTATTTCCTCCTTTCTTGAGATACTTTACTCAGGAGAAAATGTTCCAGGTCCCTCCATGTAAACATAACAGAGGTAAAGTCTTCATCTTTTAAGGCTGCATAGTATTCCATGGTATACATATACTACAATTTATTAATCCATTCATGGGTCAATGGGCACTTGGGCTTCTTCTACGACTCTGCTATTATGAACTTAGCTGCAATGAATAATCTGGTGAAAATATTTTTTTTGCAAAGTGATTTTTGGTCTTTTGGGTATACTCCTAGTAGAGGAATTGCAGTATTGAATGGCAGGTCAATTTTTAGATCCCTGAGTGTCCTCCAAACTTCCTTCCAAAAGGAACTTATTAGTTTGCATTCCCACCAGCAGTGGAGTAGTAGTCCCTTTTCTCCACATCCATGTCAATATCTGTAGTTTGGGGATTTTGTTATGTGGGCTACTCTTACTGGAGTTAGATGGTATCTCAAAGTGGTTTTGATTTGCATTTCTCTGATGCTTAAAGATGATGAGCTTTTTTTCATGTGTTTGTAGAGCATGCCCCTATCTTCTTCAGAGAAGCTTCTGTTCTGGTCTCTTGCCCATGGTGAAATGGGATCACTTATTCTTTTCTTATTAATAAGTTTGAGTGCTCTATGGATTCTGGTTATCAGACCTTTGTCAGAAATGTAACCTGCAAATATCCTCTCTCATTCTGAAGTGGTCTTCTTGTTTTACTCACTGTGTTCTTGGCAGTGCAGAAGTTTTTAGTTTGATTAGATCCCAGTAATGTATTTTTGGTATTGCTTCAATTGCCCTGGGGGTCCTCCTCATAAAGTTTTCTCCCAGGCCAATTTCTTCAAGTGTTTCCCCTGCACTCTTTCCAAGAATCTTTATGGTTTCATGTCTTATGTTTAAATCTTTTATCCAGTGAAAGTTAATTTTTGTTAGAGGTGAAAGGTGTGGGTTCAGTTTTAGTCTTCTACAAGTTGCCAGATAATTCACCCAGCAACATTTGTTAAATAGGGAGTCTTTCCCCCAATTTAAGCTTTTGATAGGCTTATCAAAGATCAAATGACAATAAGGGTCTGGATTCATGTCTTGGTTCTCAAATCTGTTCCCTACATCTACCTCTCTATTTTTGTGCCAATCCCATGCTGCTTTGATCACTATAAATTTATAGTATAGTCTGAAGTCTGGCGTGATTCCACCTGATTTGTTTTTATTTCTGAATAATGTCTTGGCTATTTGAGATTCTTTATGTTTCCGTATAAAATGAAGTACTAGTTTTTCCAGATCTTTAAATTATGACAGAGGTGCTTTAATGGAGATTTCATTAAATCTGTAGATTGCTTTGGGTAGTATAGACATTTTAACAATGTTGATTCTTCCCAGCCATGAGCATAGTATGTTTTTCCATTCGTTAACATCTTCAGCTATTTATTTTCTCAGAGTTTCATAGTTCTCTTTATAGAGATCTTTCACATCCTTTGTTAGGTATACTCCCAGATATTTCATATTCTTTGGCACTAATGTAAAGGGAATAGAGTCCATGATTGTTTTTTTTCAGCTTGACTATTATTGGTAGATATGAATGCTACTGATTTGTGAGTACTGATTTTGTAGCCTGAGATGCTGCTGTATTCCTTCATCACTTCTAAGAGTTTTGTGGTTTGGGTCCCTGGGGTTTTCCAGGTATATGATCATATCATCTGTGAAGAGAGAAAGTTTGATCTCCTCTGACCATATATGGATACCCTTGATTGCCTTCTCTTGCCTGATTGCAATGGCTAAGACTTCCATTACAATGTTAAAAAGCAGTGGAGATAGTGGACAACCTTGCCTGGTTCCTGATATGAGTGGAAATGTTTTCAATTTTACTCCATTCAATATGATATTGGCTGTAGGTTTGCTGTAGATGGCCTCTATCAGTTTAAGAAATGTCCCTTCTATATGTATTTTCTTAAGTGTTCTGATCATAAAAGGATGCTGGATATTATCAAAAGCTTTTTCTGCATCAATTGAGAGAATCATATAGTCTTTGTTTTTTAATTTGTTTATGTGATGTTTATATATTTATAGATTTATGTATATTGAACCAGCCTTGAGAGTCTGGGATAAAACCCACTTGGTCCTGGTGTATAATTTGTGTGATGTGTTGCTGGATTCTGATTGCTAGTATCTTATTGAATATTTTTGCATCAATATTCATTGGAGATGTTTGTATATAATTTTCTTTATTTTTACATTTTTTTCCTGGTTTGGGGATCAGGGTGATGTTTGATTCATAGAATGTGTTGGGAAGTATCCTTCTTTTTCTGTTTTGGAAAAGTTTAAGTAATATGGGTACTAGTTCCTCTTTAAAGGTTTGGTAGAATTCTGATATGAAGCCCTCTGATCCCGGGCTTTTCTTTTTCAGAATATTTTGTATAGTTGATGCTATTTCAGAATTTGATATAGCCCTGTTCAACATTTCCAGTTCTTCCTGGCTAAGTCTAGGAAGGTGGCATGATTCCAGGTATTGGTCAATTTCCTTCAGATTTTCATATTTCAGGGAATAGAGTTTTTTGTAATATTCATCATTATTTTGTGAATTTCTGTGAGGTCTGTGGTTATCTCTTCTGTTATTCCTGATTGATGAATCTAGAAATTTTACACTTTTATTTCTGGTTAGGTTAGCCAAAGGTCTATCTATTTTATTGACCTTTTCAAAAAACCAACTTTTTGATTCATTGATCTATTGTATAATGTTAATGTGCTCTCCTTCTGTTTTTCAGATGTAGGCATCTAATGTGATCAATTAGGTTTTGGTAACTTGTATCTTCATTGTTGTTATGATCAAGAAAGTTAATAATTTACTCCTTTATCTCTTCTTTGACCCAAGTCTCATAAGGTTGTTTAGTTTCCATGCCTTTGTGTGGGAATAAAAAATTTTGTTAAAATCCTCAGCTATTATGGTGTTATATGATATTGTATTGCTCAGACCAATCAAGGCTTGTTTCATAAATCTGGGGGCATTTAAGTTGGGTGCACAAATATTTAGAATTGAAATGTCCTCTTATTGGATTGTTTCCTTGACCAGTGTAAAGGACCATTTTTGTCTTTCTTAACTTTAGTTGCTTTAAATCCCCTTGTATCTGAAAATAAGATTGCAACTCCTCCTTTCTTCTGATTTCCATTTGCCTGAAATACTATTTTCTATCTCTTTACCCCAAGTGTTGGTTTTTCCTTCAAGGTTATGTGTATTTCATGGTGACTTGAGCTTTTATATATAATCAGCCAGCCTATGCCTCTTCAGTAGCAGATTCACACCATTCACATTTATTGAGAGAATTGATAAATATACTAGAATTCTATTCATCTTATTTTTGTATAAGTCCATTGTTTAGTTTAATTCCATTGAGCCACTGAGGAAGATGGATTTTGTCCTTTAATTTCTGGATATTTGTTTTGCTAGTGGTCCATTGTGATGTTCAGTGTTGTTTAAGTATTTACTGTAGAGCCAGTCTCATTGTGGCAAATTTCCTTAATATTTGCATATCAGTAAAAGATATTATTTCTCCATCAATTTTGAAGCTTGGTTTAGCAGGATACAGAATTCTGGGTGGAAAATTGTTTTATTTAAGAAGGTTAAGGGCAAATGACCATTTTGGCTTTGAAAGGTTTAGCTGAAAAGTCTGCTGTCACTTTTTTTTTTTTAATTGAATCATAGCTGTGTACATTAGTTCAATTATAGGGTACAGTGTGGGAGCTTCACATGCAATCTGAGATATTTTTATCAACCTGATTGACATATGGACCTGGCCCTGTAGGTCAGTTGGTGCTTACTCCCTGCTGCTTGAAGAATTTTTTCTTTTTCATTGACTTTGGACAGGTTTATTACAATGTGTCTCGGATATGCTCTATTTGTGTTGAGACAACCTGGGGTTCGATATCCCTCTGAAAGGAGTGTTTCAGAATCTTTGGTGAATCGTGGGTAATTTTCATCTGTGATATCCTCCACTAGGGCTTCTGTTACTTTGGGATGTATCCTTCAGTGATACCTATAATTTATATGTTTAAGTGCTTCATGAAATCTCATAATTATCTGAGTGAATGTTCTACTTTCAACTCTCTTCTTTCTTCCCTCTTTAACTACTTGGTTAGCTCAAGACCCTTGTCTTCTAGTTCAGAGATTCTTTCTTCTTCATGGTCTAATCTGTTATTGATACTTTCTACTACATCTGTTTGTTTGGTTTATTTGTTTGTTTGTTTTGGTAGAGACAGAGTCTCACTTATAGTCCTTAGTAGAGTGCTGTGGCATCACACAGCTCACAGCAACCTCCAATTCCTGTGCCTAGGTGATTCTCTTGCCTCAGCCTCCCAAGTAGCTGGGCCTACAGTTGCCCACCACAATGTGCAGCTATTTTTTTGTTGCAGTTTGGCTGGTTCTGGTTTTGAACTCACCACTTTCACCATATGGGGATGGCAACCTACTCACTGAGCCACAGGCACCACTCCTTTCTACTATATCTGTAAGTTCCCCCAATTAATTCATTTAAGTGTTTAAAGTTTGTCATATCCTTTCTGTATTCTTCAGTTCTGTTTTTCTACTTTCTCATCAATTCCCTTTATTGCCTTCTTTAATATCTATATTTTAAATTCCCTTTCTGTCATTTTCATTAATTTTATATAGGTGAAATCCTCTCAAGTATCTCCCCCATGGTCACCTGGAGGATTTGCTCTGTTTTGGTTTTTCATATTGCTAGAATTTTTCTGTTGGTACCTCCTCATGTGTGTTTTATGCTCGTTCACTTCCTTCCCCTATTTTTTCCTTCTTGCAACCTCTTCCTCTTTAAATTACTTTGTCTCAGAGCTTAAGTGTTGAAGTAGCCTTTTGGGATAAGGCCAAAGGAAGAGAAGGGTAAATAGTGATAAGGGACAAAGAAGAGAGAGACAAAAAAAAAAAAAAAAAAAAGAAGAACAGTGAAGAAAATAACTTGGAGAAAAGGAGAGAAAAACGACAGAAAGAAAGAGAGTAACAAGTGAAATGGTAGTGTTTGGCAGGGTGCTATGGCTGGCTATACCTGCAGCTCTATGACTTTGGAAGATGTGGTCTGGGCAGGTACATTAAAGTCAGGAACTCCTTACCACCCTCGGAATACCAAGACCCACCTCTGCCAAATATAGATAGGGTAAATTAATTCAGCTGTATGTCACAGTGGGGACTTCCAATACTTCCAGAGGCCAAACATGAAAGGACACCCCATACAATGAGCTCATGACCTCTTTTAACCAGAACAATTCCATGAACCATCAATCAGACCAATTCTGGCACTCAGAGAGAAGAAATAAATAAAAATAAAGAAAATTAAAAATACAGTTATATAAGATAAAAGAGAAAAGATATATCCTAACTGTTATACAAGGAATTTATGTGGGAAAGATGAGAAAATTAGAAAAAAATGTTTACCAAAAGAAAGAAAAAAGAAGAGAAATAAAAAATAAAGAGAGAATAGAAAGGGTTGAAAAGCCATAACAAAAATGGAGGAGACTTTGCTATTGAAAAAAGGAAGAATAAAAAATATAAAAACAACCAAAACAAACAAACAAAAAAACCCCTCAGAAAACAATTACCACAACATCAAAAAAGAGAAGGAAAAATACCTTAGGATAAAATTGGGAAAAGGAGCAAAAATTAAATAAATAAATACACACACACACATACGGCATGTCCATAAAGTTCATGTGCATTTAAAAAATAATTTAACATAGTACATTGCACAGGAATTTATGCACACCCTGTATATGTGTGTATAACTATACATTCCTGTACACAGGTGGTATTGTGATGTTAGGACACATGATGGTTTTGCTATGAAAAAATATGGCCGGAAACCACTCTCTAGTTGCAGAGGAGATCAAATTCTGTCTTCCTGACTGAGTCACCCTCAATCAGAGCCTGGTCACTTCATCAGCATTCAGCCTCCACCAGATTAGTGTCCTAGAGCTCTCATAAGATTCATTATTAGGCATATCATACAGTGCCTCTTGACAACACAGTGGCCTTCCCAAGGGTGCAGGAGTCACTTTAGTTCATGCAAGGATGGATGTTCAGTCTCCACAGGCACACCAGATACAGCTGTGCACTGTGACCCTAGGGACAATTTCTTCCACATAACCTTTCCACAGTGGTAGTGTCCAGCTAGTAGCCAACATAATGGCAAATCCACCAAATCTGGTATTCAATCCAAACTGCTGGATGCTGTTTGAGTCCTTTCCCTTGTTTAAGCCTTCCAAGGCAGCTCTAGTGAATAGTTGAGCCCAAAATAAACAAAAATTAAAGGACAGCCCTTTCCTGTCCCCAGTCCTCTGTGGGCTGGCTGGCTGGTTGGCTTCTCTCCTTTCCTGAGCACTTGCTTTCTTGCTTGTTTTCTTCAGCTCTAGATTTCCTTGTGGGCTCCCATAGTCCACACTACTTCATTGTGCCTAGAGTGATGTCCCTGGGTGGGTTGCCCCAGCCACAAGTGGCTGGAGTTTTCTTTCCCTGTCCTGCCATGAGTAAGGAGATGTTTTTAGTTTGCCCTCTCGCTCCACCCCTCTTTAATTCTTTTATTTGTGGTTATCATTTAAAGTTTAAGTCTAGAAAGCACTAACAATATCTTTATACAAAATAAAATTGTTGAATACAGTAACTGGTTTTGTTGAACTTTAAATGAAGTTGGAACAACAGCATTTTTGGCCAACAAGGAGTGTATATTTCTTTTCATACACTTAAGGTGAGAGTTAGCAAAATAGCTAATATTTTTACAAAAATTATTGAAAAATCCCTTGGAAAATGTCAAAAGCAATTGCAGCAGACTGAAAATCCAACCTGCTGTGATACCTGGTGGGCTAGCCAGCCAACTGTAACCTCTTGATTTGTCAATAAACAAGCCCTTTAAGGCCCTAATGAAGAAAGAGTGGACATAATGAATGCAGTCAGCTGGTAATAATTTAACACCTACAGGCAAAGTCAAGAAAGCATCCATCACCCAGGCTTGTGATTGGATACTAAGATCATGGAACAATGTCAAGAAGGTAGTGGCTGTGAAATCATTTAAAAAATGTGATATCAGCAATGCTACAGATGGAACTAAGGATGATATAGTTTTTCAGGATGAGGAAAGGGACTCTTCAGGAGACACTGATAATGGAGAAACTGAAGAAGATGATGCTTCTGATATTGACAGTGACATCTGAGTTCTTCGCCTTCTATGATGCATAAATATTATAAATTTGTTACCAGTACAATAAATTTCTGTACCTTTGTGTCTTTTCTTGTGCTTTGTAATTATTTACGGCATAAGATTTCTTATACCATAATATATTTTAAAAAATGCTGAAATTCCTTTATAATGTAAAAAACGAGTACCTAAATACAAACAAATAAAAACGTGAATTAAAACTTAAAATGGGGGGAGGAGCCAAGATGGTGGCTGCGTAACAGCTTCCTTGCAACTGGGCTCGGTGAGACTGGGGAGAGAAGACTTCAGGCATCTCTGGCTGACGAGATCTGCCCAGAAACATCCCTTTGGGGACACAGGGAGACAGCGTGAGAGTTCTGGACCCCCTGGGGAAGGCAAAAGCAGTGGAGATCTGGCAAGTGGTTGCGTGTGTTCGTTCGGTCTAATCCTGCCGGCAGCTGTGACTACAGCAGCAGTGAGATTGCAAACTGGAAAGGCCTTACCTGTGAGCTGTTTGGGTTTCTTTTGGAC
>CAUYON010083832.1:0-11420 GCA_963573935.1 Arctocebus calabarensis | reverse complement strand
TTTTTTTTTTGTAGAGACAGAGTCTCACTTTATCGCCCTGGGTAGAGTGCCGTGGCGTCACACTGCTCACAGCAACCTCCAGCTCTTGGGCTTAAGCGATTCTCTTGCCTCAGCCTCCCTAGTAGCTGGGACTGCAGGCACCCGCCACAGCGCCCAGCTATTTTTTTGTTTTTGCAGTTCGGCCGAGGCCGGGCTTGAACCCGCCACCTTTGGTATATGGGGCCGGCGCCCTACTCGCTGAGCCACAGGAGCCGCCCCAATTTTTTTTTTTTTTTTAATATTATGTAACAGATCTAGGTGTGTTGCAAGAAAGCCATGAATTCTCTCTGTAGGGCAGAGAGAGAGGAAATTCTTTCTCATGTTTCCAAATGTTAGGAAAATGAAGGAACTAATGAGCTTCGTTAGTTCCTGCAGCCTTGAGGTTTGTAAAGAATCTGTTTGTGACTCCCAAATAGAGAAAAGCAAACCCTTTTTTGCCTACCCTAAGTAGAATTAAATTTGAGTTCTGACAAACAAGTGTCTTGAGAAACTAGTGTACTGATAAACTAGAATAAGACACCAGGATTTCGGCTCTCCGCCCGCCCGCCATTCAGTCTTCCCAGCATGCGCTCGGCCGCCCAACGACACGGGAGCCGCACACGCTGGACGAAGAGGAAAAACATGAATGAAATTGCTGCTGTTGTCTTCTTTTTCACAAGGCTAGTTTGAAAACATGATAAGTTGAAAAAAGAGGCAGCTGAGAGGTTTGCTGAGAAATTGACTCTAATACTTCAAGAACAATACAAAAATCACTGGTATCCGGAAAAACCATCAAAAGGGCAGGCTTACAGATACATTCGTGTCAATAAGTTTCAGAGAATTGATCCCGAAGTCCTGAAAGCTTGTGAGAACAGCTGCATCTTGTATAGTGACCTGGGCTTGCTAAAGGAGCTTACTCTCTGGGTAGACCCATGTGAGGTGTGCTGTCGGTGAGTTTTTGTGTCTGAATTGATTACTGTGCCGTAACCAATTTTATGAAATTCTCTTATGTATTGTTTGCCTGTAGTTTATGGCCAGGAGCTGGTGGTTTAGCTTTCTCAGATATAAATTTTGTGAACTATTCTCCTGAAGGTGATGAGGAAGTGGTTACATTTCTGCCTTACTAGAAAGAAATTCAGAAACTGGGCATGGTTCTTGGAGAGCTTTGCCAAGAAATTTATTAGAGGCCAAGTAGAACTTAAGACTACCCTGGATTAGTCTAGGTCATTTTCTTTTTTAAGGAAGAAGCAAATCCCAAATAATACTAGATAACGACTTCTGGTTAGCCTCACTTTCTTGTTAGCCTTGCTTTCTATTCTCCCTCCTTCCCACTTTTTGATTTTTTAAGTGACTGAGTAATACATTCATGATTTGGTTTTTTCTTTTTATAATAGAATTACTCTTCCCATCTCCTGAAGATCAGAATTTAAAAAGATGAGTACACTAGGTATGAAATCTGTTTGAACTCCATTCACTCAAAAAAATGTTTATTGTGGCCTAGGCACTTTTAGTTGTAGGGCTTTCAAAAATGAAAGCAGCATTCGGGGCTGTGCGTCATAGCTCATGCCTGCAGTGCTATCACTCAGGCTCTGGAGTTCAAGACCAGTTTCAGCAAGAGAGACTCTGTCTCTACTAAAAAAAGAAAAGGAAAAATTAGCTGGGCTGTGACAGGTGCCTGTCGTCCTAGCTTCTTGGGAAGCAGAGGCAGCAGGATCACTTGAATCCAGGAGTTTAAGGTTGTGAGCTAGGCTAATTCCATGCTACTCTTAACCTAGGGCAAAAGAATGAGATTCTGTCTCAAAAAAAAGTAGGCCAGGTGCAGTGGCTCACACCTGTAATTCTAACACTCTAGAAGGCCACAGAGGGTGCATTGCTTGAGCACATGAGTTTGAAAGCAGCCTGAGCAAAAGCAAGACCCTGTCTCTACTAAAAATAGAAAAACTGAGGCAAGAGGATCACTTGAGCCTAAGAGTTGGAGGTTGCTGTGAGCTATGAGGCCATGGCGACCCAGGGTGACAGGTTGATACATAAGTTTATTGCTTTGGGAAACGAAGCAAAGAGGTTTATGGAGGTAAAGATTCTCCTATACCTTTTTCTCAGGTAGAAAAAGAAGAGCAGTCCATCTTAAGTTTAAGTCTGAGGAAGTCAAACATTTTGGATTCTGAGATTAAGAATTTAGACTTGTGTCAGACTTTGGAGATTTTAGCCACTAAACCTCCACAAAAGACCTCAGTTTATAGGAAATATCTGTCAAAACATTACTTTATTGATTGGTTACTTTTTTTTTTTTTTTTTTAGAGACAGAGTCTTTGTTGCCCTCAGTAGGTACCCGCCACAACACCCAGCTATTTTTGTTGCAGTTGCCACTGCTGTTTTAGCTGGCTGGGGCTGAGTTCGAACTTGGTATATGGGGCTGGCACTCTACTCACTGAGTTACAGGCGCTGCCCTGAATTGATTACTTTTTTTTTTTTTTTTTTCTGAGACAGAGCCTCAGCTATCACCCTGGATAGAGTGCTGTGGCATCACAACTCACAGCAACCTCCAATTCCTGGGCTCAAGTGAGTCTCCTACCTCTGCCTCCCAAGTAGCAAGGACTACAGGCGCCCACCACAGCGCCTGGCCATTTTTTGGTTGCAGCCGTCATTGTTGTTTGGTGGGCTGGGCTGGATTCAAACCCGCCAGCTCAGGTGTACGTGGCTGGCGCCTTAGCCCGTTGAGCCACAGGCGCCGAGCCTGATTACTTTTTTATTTGACCTGCACTTATATCCCAGATGGCTGTATACTTACTAAATGTAGTTGTGTAATTTCTCAACCCATAAAAATTGAGAAGCAGCATTTGAAGCAGAGTATTCACAGTAGTATTAAAGCTACAAAAATGCCATATGGTCTGGCATAGAGGCAAGAGTGAAAAAGCTAAAGAGTCGACATAATTATATTATTACAAATTTAGATAGTATAGTTAATATTAAATATCACGATCCTAAATCAGGGAATTTTTTTTTTTTTTTGTCTAAGGATGTTTAAGCAATTAGCAGTTACATATTGGATATATTTAGTAAGTCTCATCACCTAAAGATAAAAATTTGAGTTATATGGATATCCACTTAAGTGGACACTGCATTACTTGATGTTGCCTAATAATCAAAAAACAGTGCTTTCATCCTATTAATTTTTAAAAATCTTTGCATTCAGTAGCCTTTTAATAGTTTTACAGTTAAAATTTTGCCAGAAATGTGTATGATGTCATTTTTTTCCTCACAGCTAATAAAAATTACCTTTAGTATGTAGCATGCTCTTTCAGAGATAATAAACCCCTCAAAAGAAACTAGCAGTTTCTGACTACAGAAACTAGCAGGAGACTGACTACAAGTGGTTATTAGAGTAACTTGAGATACTGAGAAATACTTTTGGACCCAAACTAGAAAGAAAAATACTCTTAAAATTAAAACAAAGCTGATCTAGCAGTTACACAGTTGAATAAATATCTGAGAATCTTAAAATTTTAAAACAGTAACTCGTTGGTATACTAGAGACTGAGATTATTTAAAAAAATTGAGGGGCCATGCGCAGTGATTTCAAGCCTGTAATCCTAGACTCCAGGAGGCTGAGGTTGGAGGATCCCTTGAGCTCAGGAGTTGAAGATCAGCCCGAGCAAGAGTTGAGACACCATCTGTACTAAAACCAGAAAAATTTGCCAGTGCTGTAGCGGGCACCTGAAGTCCAGCTACTTAGGAGGCCGAACCTAGGATTTTGAGGTTGCTATGAGCTATGCACTCTAACGTGGGGCCACAGAGTGAGACTCAGTCTAGTCTCAAAAAAAAAGAAAATTGAGATGCTCCCAGAGGGAACATTGTTCTTAGTCCTCAGTTACTCTGTTAGAAAAAAAATGATGGAAGAGTTCAGAATGCCGTATAGTTAGAAAGATCACCACTATTTGAAATATTTGGGAGGATATAGAATAGATAGATTCTTCCTGTGAGAAGGTCAGAATAGCTGGCAGCTTAAATATCTTAACATATTTGACGACTTTTTTTGGTAGTTTCTGGTCTCTTTTTCTGATAAAGAGCACCAAATACTGATTTGTTTGAAAATAAATTAGCCTTAATGTTTTAATAAATTTATCACTGAAAAATGGAAAGTTTAAAAGTTATTCATTATTGATTATTCTAAGGCAGCGGTTCTCAACCTGTGGGTCGAGACTCCTTTTTAACAATGAAAATACATTGCGGTGTTAGGAAGGTTGAGAACCACTTGTTCTAAGGCATTGAGTACACATTCTAATGTTAATACTATAATCAAGCAGTTTCTGTTACCATGAAGAGAAAGCCCTCATACCAAAATACTACAAAGGGAAAGGTATAGAACCTAATTGGATGTCAAAGAAATCTCAGTTAATAAAGCTGACCCTTCAGTCATTAGATGGCAGCCCTTGATTTAGGTCTCTGTTTCTACAAAGGCAGAGATTTTTTTCTCTTAATTTTCCTGTTCTTGTATGCTTGAGTTTTTACTTCATTAATGAGCAAAACTGAAGATTAGCCTAAAACCAGTCCATTGTTAATATTACTGGAAATTAACATATGAATTAACTTTTAATGGTGTTGAAATTTCTTGAGTCCTCAAACCCTGAAGAAGACAGACTGGTAAATTTCCATTGCTAAAACTTTATGCTAAGTCAACTTGAAAGTACACAAATTCAGGATTTTGAAACTCAGTAGTTAAAGATTAACCAGTATCTGGCCACCTCTGGGACTTCCTCATCCAGCAGGTAGAAAACCAAGGCCTGGGTAAATTAAGTGATTTGCCTCTGCTTACAGAGCTACTTAGTGGCAAAGATAGTTAATGACAGAGCCAGAATGAGAAACCAGTCTAATACTCTTTCCACTATCCTGTGTCAACTCTTTATATGACTTCTTAAACTTAAAAAAAAAGTAGAAAAGGGAGTTATGTACCATAGTAAGGCAGTATTTATGGTTTCATTCAGCCTGTGGCAATGGAAGACAGGACAACTTTATGAAGAAATGGAACTCATCTCTGAGGCTAATTTTCACATGAATTTTCAAAGGCTAATTTATACACATAGCAGTTGAGCCTTTTACCTTATTAATCTTGATTCAGACATAATTTGAGATGAATTATTTTGTAATAAAATGAGTTGGCAGCAATTAACCCTATTTTACAATTGAACCAAAAGCTTGACATTTCCACTTGAAATTATTTGTTTTTATCTTTTTTGAAGCTTAGAGTTATTTTAATTTTGTTTCCAACTTTAATTACATGTTGTATAATAAGTGCTTAACAATTAATTTCCTTTGCCCTAACACTTCTAGAAGTTGTTCAATAGTTTTTACATTGTGGATCTATTTGAGTAGATTTGTGGGTTTTCTTCTTTGTCCTCTGAATAAAAACTCTTGGTTTGGGCAGTGCCTGTGGCTCAAAGGAGTAGGGCAGCCAGCCCCATATGCCTGAGGTGGCAGGTTCAAACCCAGCCCCGGCCAAAAACCACAAAAAAACTCTTGTTTTTACTTTCACTGCTCATTATGCTACTTTCTCTCATTGCAGATTTTCTTTTTCTTTCTTTTTTTTTTTTTTTAGTAACGAGACGTCTAGGTTACATATTTTGATAATTACTTTCTTTAAATCAAGAATGTCCAAAAATGTTTTGAAAGGACAAAAAGTTTATGGTGAGAAGTTTGAGGACTCTCTAAGAGGAAAATAATATAATCCAAGCAAAACCTCTTTATACTCTTCAGCACTAATCGTTTTCTTTAACCTCACTTACTGCCTTTGTTCTCCTTTTTGTCAATGTGAATATAGGAAACACAGGCCCTCTTTTTTATCTAATCAGGGTAAAGTCTCATAGGAGATTTCTAGTTGATTTGTGATTTGAATTATCAGGAAATATTATATTTAAAAAACATTAGAAAAATTTAAAAATAGGCTGAGCATGGTGGCTCATACCTGTAATTCTAGCACTTTGGGAGACTGAGATAGAATTGCTTGAGACTAGCGTGGGCAACGTGTTTTTTCTTTACAGAAAAACCAAAAATAAATAAAGACCCGTGGAGAATGCCTGTAGTCCTAGCTACTTGGGAGGCCAAGGTGGCAGGATTACTTGAGCCTAGGGATTCAGCCTTGGCTGAGCTTTGATGCTACCACTGCACTCCAGCCTGGGTGACACAGCAAGACCTTATCGCTTAAAAATATGTATGTGTATACACACACACACATATATATGTTTGATTAATTTTGTATGTGCCAATAAAACGAGTTGTACACCAAAATTTTCCAATGTATTTCTACTGTTTACGCATACATACACATGTATATATACACACATGATGTGTAGACGTTAGAAATACATTAGAAATTTTTTTGTACAAGTGGTTTTATTAGCACATACAAAATCAAAACTGATTTCTTGATATTTTAAACAATTTTTTGTAGGACTGAGTAGAAAAAGTTGGAAAAAACTATGGAGTTACTTTTTTTTTTATAATTTTATTGAATCATAATTATGTACATTGGTGCAGTCACAGGGCATGATTCATATACATTCAGAAATATTTTGATTGTACTGTTACAGATATCCTTCATGACATTTCCTTGATCACTATATAAAGACATTAATACTCTACCTTTAATAAGTTTCACCAGTACCCTGCTAAGATGCACCGTTGAACGGCATTTTTATCCACAACTCCATCCTTCTGGGCCAGTGTATCTGTACACTGTGTGTGTGCACGTTTGTGTCCTCTCTGTACGGCATGTGTGAAATTTGGGGGTTGTATGTATATTTACGTATTTGGGGTACAGGTCTCATGTTTCTCTTACACATGTTTCCCTTATCCCCTTCCCTTGGTCTCCCAGCCCCACTGCGTGTCTGTTTCTGGGGCTCATGGAGCGTGGGGAGCAGGGCCTCTAATCCCAGCCCCACTGCCTGTCTGTTGCAGTTGTTTCCTGCTTTCCAGGCCTTTATCCTCCTGAACGCAGGCTGGCATCCAAGACCACCTGGGAACACCCTGGGAAAGACCTGGAGAGCTGATTTCAATATTTTCTCTCCTCCTGGTAAAATATTTATTGAAACTGTGCAGAGCCGAGAAGTCTTCCTCTGGTTCAGAAATTGTTTGCCTGTAAACACACTGACCTGGACTAGGGGAGCCAAGCGAGACCGGAGAAGATAAATAAACCGTAGGTTGCTATTATGCAGGAGCCGGGGCTAGACACAGGCACCTCTGAGGCACAGTAGACAACCACGGCTCCAAAGGACAAAAAAAAATGACGACCGGAAAAAGTGCCGGCTCTTTGGGCTGCAGACACGTATTTATTGGTTAATGTTTTCATGGCAATATTCTTCAGGAGGGAAAAAAAGTCTACCCCTACAAAGATGGATAACTTAAAATTGTAAAGAGCAGAGAGCAGGAAAGAAATGAGGAGGCTGGGCAGGGCGGAGGCAGGGAAAGCTCTGGGAGCCAGTCGCTCCCGGGCACTCACCGTTGACAAGGCTGTATTTCTGGGCCAGGAGGGCAGCCTGCAGACTTTTCCCACTGCCCAAGGGTCCGCACAGCAGCACCTTGGGGGTGAACGGAGCATTGGATCGATGGTTGGTTTGAACGTAGGTCAGAGCTGGAAAGACAGGATATGAGGATAGTAAGGCCAGGCCCTAAAGAGAGGGAGGTGGCTGCACAGCTTCTGCTCTGGCTTTTTAACGGCAGTCATGATTTCTCTCTTTTACAGCACCCTGGAAACCCTCTGTGTGAAGTGGCAGAGGAAGGAACTATGTGGCCAGCCTGGGCACCAGGATGGGGAGAGGGCAGTGAAATCCACAGAAGCCTCCTCTAAAACGTGGTGCAGGCATCCGTGTGCACATTCCTCCAGACCGACGCAGGGTTGGGTGTGTTGCAGGTGGGAGGCTACCCTGAGATGGGGCAGCACATATGATGGGCTTGGGAGGTCTGAGGCCTGGGACCAGGCGGGTCTCCTGGGACAGGTGCGCTGGCTCTGCAGGGTGCGCGGAGTGGGACTAGGCAGGTCTCCCAGGGCAGGTGCACATTGGCTTTCCGTGGGGTGTGCGGAGTGTCAGACACAGGCTTTGATGCATGCATCAGGCCACGCGGGGGCCTCGCACGCAGGGACTTCTAAAGGACTCAGGAATCAGTGGAGAATAATTTGTGCGGCCGTACTCCAGGGACATCGACTTTGTTGCAAGCCTCCAAAGAGGCAGTGATCAAATAGGTCACGGGGTGGGCAGAGGCAGCCCTGGCCTGCGGGGTGCCCCTGGCATTTGATGAACAAAGGAGCTAAGACAGGGGTGAGTGTCTTCGACAATGAAGTGGCCTGCACTGTGGGGGCACCGATGCCAAGAAGCCATGGAGAGAAGCAACTGAACATCAAATCAGGCAGCTCAGAGAGGGACCTGTGGGGACAGGTCAACGAGGCTGTAAAAGGGCAGCATTTTAGGCACCCGAGCTGGGGGAGCTGCCTGCAGATGAGGCGCCCACCCGCACCCCGAGCCAGCCTCAGAGAAGGGTGTCCTTCCCCAGGCCTCACCTCCTGTCAAGGTCCAAGATCAACACTGGGTGGCCCCATTACACCTGCCTGCCAATCTGCAGGTTCTGGGCAAGGGCAAGCCACCCAGGAAACACCCACAGATGTGCTGGTTACCCTGTCCTCGGCTCCCCTGACATTTGGGGCCCGATGACCCCCTGTTGTGGGGCTGTCCTGCACATGGGAGGATACTGACCAGCATCGCTGGCCTGTGGCCACAAGGTGCCAGCAGCACAAGCCCCAGTTGTGGCAACTAAAGCGGCTTGCAGACGTTCCCAAATGACCCTGGGGTGTGGGGGGATGCAAAACTGCCCCCAGCGGAGAACTACTGGGATATGTTTATTGTGCAAATTTTGAACTCCCAAATCTTTGTGAAATTTTTTTAATTGGAAGGATCATGCTAGCGATCCTACAGTCCCTTCTTTTTAGAAGTAAAGGCACAGGAAAGTTAGAACTGAATGTCTTCAAGGCTGTGATAATCACACCACCCCCAGTAGCTGTATGCACAAAACACCCCGCAGGCACAGCCCACTTGTTTGACCCAGCAGTCCCACAAGGGGTGTACTATTCTTGTTCCCATTTTATAGATGAGTCAATTAGGCTCAGAGACTTGGAAGAGTTGGGGCAACTTTGGGTAACATGCCGCCCCCCCCCCCAGGGAAGCCCAGGGAAAGGGGTTTGGACAAAGCTTCTCTTCATTCTCAGACTTTCCATGATCTGCAAAGCAGCCTGCTTACAAATGATGCTTAATTTACGGTAAATAACTAAGTTAATTAGAAGTAATGATCCCCCAGACAGTCTCAACATCTAATTATTCTTTTTTAAAATATGTGGTTGCTGGATGCACTGCAGAGAGATTAAAAAAACAACACAGAGAGAATTTTGCATTCCAATTTTCAATCTCTCTCTCTGCATTATTAATTAATAATAATTAATATTCAGACACTCACATTTTTATTTACAATTCCAGGCATGAATTCTTTATGAACAATCATATGAACTTTTAAATTTAATTAAGTAATTTGGAAGTAATTAATGCGTAAATGCAGAATCACGCCATAAGATAAATGTTGTGGTTGTTTATCTTCAGAGCGCAGTGTTTGCTACTAAAGACCCTTCCGAGATGCAAAAATCACTGGGAAATTACAAGCCATCGTAAGCCTGGCGTTTTGTAAAGTAGCTTCATTTCCTACCCATCCGCCTGCTGGCTGACTGCCCCCTCCTGAGAGCCAGGCTGTGCTCCTGGGCAGAATCTACATGCCTGGGTTCTCAGGAAAGCAAAGCTGTCCATGGAACAGTCTACTAGCAGCAGAGGAGCTGGGAGAGCCAACAGGGAAGGGTTTGAGGGAGTTCAGAACCACCTGTGCATCAAAACAAAACCTTTCTTGAAGAGATTTGAGAGAACATACTAAGAAAAGGACTCTATAAACTGGCATGTGTTTTAGGCACCTGTGACGTGACTTTTATGGTAAACGCTTCATTTACCTGGCATTGCGCAGGAAGGCATGGCTGGATTTTGAGATGACTAAAGCTTAGCAAGACTTTAAAAAATTATAATACAGCTGCTTGGGACTAGAATTATTCTAACTTTCCCTCGCCCTCCTGGACGTCGAATCACGGTAATAGCTGTTACGTCTGCCGCCCAGTAAGCCCTGGTCTGCAGCCGCTGCTGTGCTCGTGGCTGTGGGTACCTGAGTTGGAGACTCTCATTTAATCATCACCTATCCCTGGGACGATAGTACAAGACGACAAAGCTACAACTCAGAGGGGCTAAGAGACTGGCTGAAGCCGGCACAGCTGGCCTGTGCTGGGGCTGAGATTTGAACAGTCAGCTGTCGGCAACCCTCACAGGCTGCCGGAGTGGGTTGTCGTGAACACTGTTATTGCCACCGGGGTGCTCAGCTGCTTATCTCGGCGCCAAGAGGACTCCCGACAGGTGAGTTGTGTTGTGACTTTTTGGTTTTTTGTGCTGATGGCTTTGGTTTTTGTTCTAATCTTTCTATAGTTTTTCTTTCTTCTCCCTCAAGGTCAGGCCCACACTTCTCGATACTGTCTCCCCCACCCTGCCCCTCCTCACTCCTCCCACCCCATCTCTGTCTGTCAGATCTGCTGTGCACCACAGATGGGGCCAAGCTTGCGCGCAGGACCTCAGCCCAGGGCCTCTGAGGGGATGCTCCTGAGCTGGGGCCCTGGGCTGCCTATGGCTTGACACCCAGGCTCCCAGGTGCATCCTGGACGCTGGGCCAAGGAGGTAGAAGTTCCCGGCGACCCCGGCCCTTGGACACATGACTGTGTTTACCCTGGTAGAAGACGTCCACACACGGCTGGTCAGCACTGATGACTTTCAGGATTTTGGGGTACGAAGGGAGGATCCTGACGATGTTCCTGTGGTACTCCAGCAGTCGCCGCGCCGTCTCCACCTCCGAGATGCCGCTCGGCACCATCAGGCGGCTCTGGATTTCAGACTGAGGGGGCCAGTCGAAGGTGGTGTGGTAAATCTCTGCCAGGAGAGAGACACAGAGTCACACTCCCAGGGCCACAGTGCACGAGGCTGGATGCTCGCTGGCCTGGGGCCGGGGCCTGAGAATTCGGGGGGGGGGGTGTGTGACTGTGACGGGACTGTCACTGATGCCAACACTTCTAGGTGTGTCTCGGCTCTGCGCCTGCCCTGACTGTGGTTAATGTTCCTGTAACAATAACAACAATGAAACTGAAGTAACCCCCCTTTTTCTAAAACACCTGGCCCTACCTTAACAGCCTGCATCCTGTTTGGCAGCCTCTCCCATCCTCCGCCCCCTTGCGGATTGGCCCCGGCAATGAGCCCCACCAATCCTGAGTTCCACCGCTTGGGGTTTGG